>JAMQGT020004563.1:0-10060 GCA_024447675.2 Pterophyllum scalare
CTGCAAATGTGGCAGTAAATTGTTTGTAGAGATGACACAATCTGCCAAAAGTAAGGGAAACTAATATTTTTGCCGCTTAGACTCCTACATAGAGTGGCATTTGGTTTTTAGTTAGCTGTTTTTTTTTATTTTTGAGGGCCCTGTAAATGATAATATGAGTGCATAATGAGTCTTGCTGTTGATACAGAATATCTGAATACATTTGATGTGTAAGTGTAAACCAGTAAACGTGAATCATACCTACAGTCTGTCTCGCTCTCGCTCTGTCAGAGCATGGTGAAACCACCTAGCATTCCAGCCACATTTAGTCTTCTCTTATGTGTCAGTGAGTTGGGGGCATAGATTTATTGATCATCCTCACCCACCGTTGCTCTGATGTCCCATCTCCTCCTCACTGGAGGAAGCAGCAGCAGCCAAAGAGGGGTATTAAATCAGGCAAGTCATCAGAATAGGACTGTGGAGACACCTGCGTGACACTTACGGAGTCATAGTGGTCCTTACTTGTTTAGTTAAGCCTCACCCACTTCAGTCAAGCACTGCTAAGTCCTCTTTGTAGAGATTTCTTTTATTTTACGCCCTTGTATTTACTTGCAGCTAAGTGCGGAGCTGTGGGTCTGATACCAAAGGAGGCGGGATCATTCCAGATTCAAGGCCTGTACAATTAACTGTGCGCCTTTCATCTCGTAACGCACAGCCCTGTACTTTGATTTTGAAATCCTCCATGAGTCATCATTCGCAGCAAGAAAAATGGAGCATATGCTTTTTTTAATCTTAGTGTTGCATAAAATACATAAGCATCGGCACACAATGCACAAAATGAATAGAATGAAATGACTGACTGTGCAAACACAAGTCTAGTCAATCAAACACACACACGTCCGTGGCCTATTATTCCTGTGCACCACAGATGACGGGTGCAATATGAGGTTGATAGCGGATGATTAGACAGTGACTCCTCCTAACCAACCTGCACCCTGCAGCTCAGGCTGTCACTGTTTCACAAAGAGATGGATTCATTTGTTTTTCCTATTTGTTGTAAGTGAGCTCCACCTGCTGGCAGAGACTAGTAGCTACAGGCTGTGACCCTTGATTGGCCTCCACAGAGAATATGCAAATATCTCTCTCACAAGCATGTTGACTCAGTTCTTCAGACTTATTTTTTAAAGGATTTCTAAATTTAGCTCTTTTTTTTTTCATCTTTTAAATCTTGGGTGTCATTCTTTTTTCTTGTTGTTTCTGCTCCCCCACCTCCCAGCCTCCTACTGCGTGCAGTGGGGGGCTGCCAATCTGCAGAGTGGGAGGGTTAGTCACTTCCAGTAAAACTCAGGATTTATTTTACTTCGATTTCATCTGGAATTTGGTGTTATTTATATATCAAAGAATAACACCGCCTCGTGGCACTACAATTTTAGAGAGAGAACCCTAACAGCACACAATTCCCTGTGAGCAAGTACTTGCTGACGATGGTAAGGAAGAACTCTGTTTTAAGTCTGGCCTGCACTGGCGGGGTCTCATGATATATTGGGATAATATAGTACTATGAAATCTTATTTAAAATTTTAAGATCCTGCTGATTACTTTCATAACTCGAGATGGTTACATTTTGGTTAAATTACTGAGCCTTTGATGACCGAGGCTTGCATTTAAAGATTGTGCAGTAATTGTGTTTTAACTTCTTATCTATTTCATGGTTGCAGGGGTACAAAACGTACATTTACATAATGCACACATGCGCTCTCTGGACACTTTATTAGGTACACCTAACAAATCAGCAAATCAAATAGAAATGCCGAAATATATTTAGGCATGTAGACAAGGTCAAAACAGCTTGCTGAAAACAGAGCACCAGAGACCTACATAGTAACTCAAATAGCCTCCACAGTCGATCCAAAAGAACATCTTTGGGATGTGGTGAAACAGGAAATCCTCATCATGGATGCAGCTGACGAACCTGCAGGAACTGTGTGATGCTATCCTGCCAACATGGACCAAACTCTCTGAGGAATGCTTCCAGCACCTTGTTGAGTCTTTGCCACAAAGAGCTGAGGCAGCTCTGAAGGCAAAAAGGCAGTCCAGTCTAGTCCTGGCAAAGTGGACCTAATAAAGTGGCCGTAGTCTGAGGCAGACTAGCCCTGCCTCTGCTTCTGGATGCGAGAAGTCATCTCCCAGGTTTTCCATGTTTTCGTTCATTGGTTAAAAATACTACAAACTAGATGTCCGAGCTTCAACCTCATTGGCTAAAGCCGCGACTCCAAGTCGCATTAGTGATCTGTGTGCAGATTGTGATTGGCGGAAGACGCGGGGGCTGGAGCCGCTTAAAGCTGCCGCTGGAAAAATAGGTGGAATCCGGAAAGGAAGTGAACCTTCAAAATAAAGTCAAGAAAAATAGAGATATTTAAAACAGAGCAAGGATACATAGAAGATCGAGGACTTTGTTCTTAAATGCTTTCTTGCAGATAAAGCAGTGTGCCACATCTGGGCCCACGTTGGGTTTTTAATGTGCAATACCTCGTCAATTCTCTTCCACCAATTAGTTTTTTTAATGACATCAAAACCCCCGAATTTGAAGTTCAGTGGAATGCAGTAAGCAGCTGTACCAGGATACCAAGCATACCAGGATGCAGCCCTCACTGAGTTAATGCATGCACAGGATTTAGATTACAGTTCAGCTGCATTTCTAATTGCTTTAAGTTAATAGTCAATTATATGACTATTAAATCATCATTTTTACCTGGATGCTGATGCAGGTGCTTTAAAAGGGATTTCTGTAATATTTTGAGAGACAGCTTTGGTATGTTAAGATTAGTGAGAGATTATCCCTATAGAAAATAATAGGGCAGAGTTAGTTAACTAAAGGAAAGCATACAATGCATGGTCAGGGCAGAGAAGACTGTAAACTGTGGCAAAAACAAATATTAATTTACAAGCTATGTCTATTTAAACAAAGTGTAGGGGGGATCTGGGCCAGATTATTAATGAGGCATAGGGATGCCCAACTTTTATGAAAATTAATGTTTTTGGTTCAACTAATTCAGGATGAAAACACTGCAGGTAACTTTAAAGTTGTTGAGATGTTCAGTTAAGGTGATATGCGTGCTAATCTGGAGGTTATCTGCAGCAGCGGCGCTCAATCTGTTTGTGTCCTGAAACTCTGAGCCAAGCTGCCCCCTCACCAGTGTAGAGCCCGCTCTGCAGCTCACAACAGAAGAAGCAAGTATCCAGGGAATATTTCTGTTTTACCTGCACTTTCTTTCTTTCTTTCTTTCTTTTTGACAAAGAAAAAACATGTATTCCTTTTCTAAGTGGACACTTCTCAGTAGTGAAGTACATACAGCTATTGGTTCAACACTCATCCAGGAGTGGGACTGTAGTACTGGCAAGAGGCGCTGAAAGGAGGAAAAGGAGGTGGAGAGGATGAAGATAATCAGGGGGGGGGGGGGGTGTGTGTGTGTGTGTGTGTGTGTGTGTGTGTGTGAAAACTTATATTAAACTTAGATTTATCAATTTTATTGACACAAAAACATGAAAAAAAGAACTCTGGCTGCTTCATCTTGCACTGAATATAAGGTAGAGTTTTTAGTGGTCATATTGTGATGGTTCGAACTATGTGTGTACATGTATGTACACATTCCTGTGGGATCTGTCTGATTTGTCCCAGGGGTCTGTAAATTGATGATCCGGTCACAGGATTGGTTTCACGTCGTGTGAAGGTCCCAGCTTGGTTGCAGATCCGAAAAGGATGGCTCGGCCCCAAGCTTTTATTTTGTAGGAAGTGAGCGGAAATGGCTTAGTATTGTGGTTGGACTTGTCGATGGTGGACAAACGAGCAAAGCGTTTGAAATCCCCTGTAGCGGAGCAGAGGGCGAGAGGGTCCGTTCCTGCAGTCCATCTCAAACATGGCGGGCTGCGGAGGCGACGTGATGCGCTCATGGTCCGGATCTAAGACCGACTCCAGATCCTCGTCGGCCCCGGAGGAGAAGCCGAGGAAGAGGAGGAAAGCTTTCTGCCTGGCCAGGATGAAGTCCCGCAACAGCTCCGAGACGCAGCTTCAGCGGCAGCAGCATCGTGAGCCCGCCGCGAACAACAACAACAACACGCCGTTCGTGATCCACTGCCAGATCGGCAAGGAGATCAAACACATCTGCAGCAACTGCCGGGGTGCCGAGCCGCTGGACGGTGAGAGGACACGCTTCAGGTTACTACACAGCGGGAGGAGGAGGAGGAGGAGGGGGAGGTGCCCTACTCCTGCTTTTAAATGATTGTGGTCATCTGTGGGGGGACCGCTCCCTGCCTGCTGGGGGAGAGGGAGGGGGCTCGGGGTCAGACCAGATCCCTGTTTTAAATCTGTTTACAGTGACCTGAACAGAAGCTGATGCCGTTTGAAAGCCCGGCTGGTGTCTTCACTGTCAGCACATGATTTAAGCTTCAGTTTCTGTTTTGCTTCCCTGTTTGCGGTATGAAAGCAGCAGCTCATGGCATTCCATGCAGGCCTGCTGCACCTCCAGAGTTGGGAAAACTTCTAGTTTTGTCTTACTGGCATTCCACAAACCAAAGCTCAGAACGGCAGCAAATCTCCTTAACTGAGGAGCTGGAACAGATCATGGGTGGTTTAGTTTTTTTCCCCTTATTTATTGCTTTAATGATCACTTAATCATCTGCACTGCTGCTGATTAACTTTCTGCCAATACAATAATCAATTTATGGACCCACTGCTGCGGCGGTTCATCACACATCTGTGGCTGTTCATCATCTGTGGCTGCTCTGGCTTAAATAACAGAGATCAATAGTTCATCATGGAATTTGTTCATTTAATCAGCTTATGGTTTTATTTGAAAACCTTGGTCTGTAGATCAGTGGAGCCTTTGTTCTTTAATAAAACTCAGCCAGCTCATTTAAATGTCTTAATCAGCCACTGGGGATTCCTTTCAAAATCAGGTTTTAGTGACAAAGCAAAACCCGATTTGTTTGAGAAGAGATAACCGAGAGTGTTTGGAGTTTTTGCTTAATGAAGTAGCTTTAACATGTTATCCAAAACATTATTTTTCAATAAATCTGCTAATAAAGAAAATGCATTAAGTGACAGTAATGTGGTCCAGTCTTGTCCAAAGAATTAATTTGGTCCATTTGAAGATAACTTAGACTGGTTGCTATGTTGTTTTATTCCCCTCATAAATCGATACATTAAAGTCAACTGATGCAACAACTGTTGCCAGCATAGACTGTATAGAAAAGATGGAAGTAACATGGGCAACATGAGCATTTTGGCTGCTGCCATGTTGGTTTTTCGGAGACAGATGTGATCGTGGTGCTACGTTATTATCTAACCCTGTCAAGCTCGGTTAGAAAAGTGCACTCATTGACTTCCAGTCCTATAGAAATATTTCTGACTTGACCTCTACTTTCCTGATGAGTTTACTCATATTTTAGTCATACTGAACGATAAATCTTGGTAATACTATGTTTCAAAATGGAGGAATTATCTGTGGTATGCCTAAAAAGTGATTGACAGGTTGTTAGCCAATTAGTGAGTGGTTTCACAGTCGGGACCCAGCCCTCTTTGTCACATTTGCTTTTTGGTTCAAGGCTTCAAAGCAGCTATGTACGTCTTTTATATTGCCTGCGGCACGGACTCTCTTTTGGAGACAGCCTCAACTGGCCGCTAGAGGAACTGCAGTTTTGTTTGTTTTTTACTTCACTCCTTAAAGCCAGTAACAAGGCCATTAAAAAAAACAAATCTAAAATCATGAATCAGCTAAGAAATTAAGTCATGTAATGCAGTGATCCGCTTCTTCCGGCCTCCCAGCGTTGTTGTTTGGCTGAGGTGAGTTGTTTTTGAGCTTGTTGTTCAGTGAGTCAGAATTTTGAGGCATCAGTGAGATAACAGACCCAGGGTCAGACTGAAAGAATGTCTCCCTGCAGTGTGAGTCTGAGCCCTCTGACTCACCGCTGCGCTCACTCCACTGCTTGTGGGGAGGAAAGGGGGAGGTTGGACAACACCAGGAGGGAGAGTACACCTTTTATTTGTGTAAGGAGACAAAGATGAGCCAAGAGAGGAGGGAAAACAAAATATGTCATCACCTCAAAATCTGTCACAATTTTGCAGCCAAATGATGTCACTGTAGCCCTGGAAACACTAATATTAATGCTGTAGTTCTGGAGATCCTTCACGTTGAAAGACTCTTCTTTTATTTGTGCAAGGAAGGTTTCTGTGAACTCTCTGACATTCACACCGGGATGCTACACAGACTCAGAGTGTCTGCTGAGCAGCTGGGGAGGGGAGGATGGGGTCGGGGGACCGGATGTTGCTGCTGAAGGAATTCTCAATGGCAGGTACAGAACTGGTTCAGATTTGATCTGACATCTCTCTTGCAACGAGGTCACTCGACGGCTGACATCTCCTCCTGTCTGCAGCTGCCTACTGGTTTATACTCGGCTAGTTTTTCCATCTGACCGGTGATATCGTTTCCACATCGGCTTTAGAAGTCAGGAAGTGTTGGTTTTCAGTTTCACATATTTCATTCAATCCTGACTCAGAAATCAACTGATTGTCAAGTAATACTGTATTTTTGTAGTAGATCTAGTGGCAGTAATGCTGTATCATCCATTGGCTACTGCTGATCTGTGCCTGCATCACAGGGGCAGCAACCTCAGTGTATACTATCTCCAAACATCCCTCTCCTTAAGTCACCTCCCCTGGGGGAGGTACCCAGGCATTCCCAGGCCAGCTGAGAGATGTAATCTCTCCAGGTGTCCTGAGTCTGCCCCCAAGTGGACATGCCTGGAACACCTCACCTAGAAGGTGTCCAGTGGGCGTCCTGCTCCGATCCCCGAACCACCACATCTGGCTCCTTTTGATGTGGAGGAGCGGCAGCTCTACTCTGAGCCCCACTCAGATTTCTTCTTTAAAGTCTGGGCATGAAATATTTTTGTGATTTTTGTACAATTTTCTGATGTTTTACAGCCACATTTTATATAACAGAGAATAACACGTAAACACGAGCCCCGTCATCCCTCAGTTGCTTCTACAACATTCCCGAATGGATCAAGTTTACTTCCCCTAAATTCTGAACATGCCGTGTGTTTGGATTCATTTCCATCTTTCCATTCGTCTGGCTGGCAGCTATCGGTTTGCACTGTGTGCTTCTGTCCACCAGTGTTTCTGTGTGGGTTTACATACTCTACTGCCTGCTGAAAGGTTGCTTGCCTTATCTCCCGCACCCCACCCCCACCGCTACCAACTATTGCTTCTGGCTTCGGCATCGTGCTCTTGTTTTGCAGAGGATGTTGTGTTTGTAATGGGAAAGGTGTAATTTTCAAGTGGAAAAAGGTAGCATGCTGTATGAGAGTGGCCTTCAGCGTGATTACTTTGAGGAAACTCTCTGTGGGGCAGAGGGAATTGTAGCTCAGAGTACTTTTGTAGCTTCCCTCCTTGTTACATAAGGTTTCTGCTGGTGCAGCCACCTGACACATTGGCTGTGATTGAGAGAGATCCAAATAAGAATTACTTGACTTGATGATGCACAGCCACCTGGGCAGAGTTTGTCCTCTGACATGTGAAGCAAAGACAAGTGATGATCTGTTTTCCTTAACTATGGATTACAAGGGGCCCATTATCACAGATAATAAGCTATACAATAATAGCAGATTTTCCAGTTTGACTTGCCGCGCTTGTCTTAAAAAAAATGACTCAAACGATATCAGTTACCCAGATGCCAACTGTCAGTCATCTTGTCAGCTGGTCACACATGTCATAAATGCCAAATATCATTCTGATATTGTTCTGCTAAGTGGTGGAATAAAAAGCACCCGGTTAAGCAAACCCAACCCATGTTTTTATGCGTTTTGTTCATCTGCTTCTTTATGTTGGCTTTCTGTTTTCCAGCTGAGGAAGTGGAGAGGCTGGCAGCGATGCGCTCTGATTCGCTGGTACCGGGCACGCACACGCCTCCCATCCGGCGGCGGAGCAAATTCGCCACTCTGGGTCGTCTGTTCAAACCCTGGAAGTGGAGGAAGAAGAAAAGTGAGAAGTTTAAGCAGACCTCTGCAGGTGAGAACTGTAAACACCACACCCAGCTCAGCAGCCAGCCGTGCACCTGTCTGCTCTCTCCGCTTCACGCCCATCTCTGACACCTAGCAGCAGCAGCAGCTTTGAGAGGTGCTGTTCTTTGAGATACAGGGCCTGCAGCATGATCGCGGCTCTCTAAGCACAGGGAGATTTCATCAGTCCTGCCGTTAGAGTCTCGTGTGTAAAATAAGCACAGGTAAGCTGTTAAATTATCAGCTTTCAATTCTACATGGCTGTATGTACAAACAAAGTAACAATCGACACGCCACATGAAACTTCATTTGTCTACTGAATTTGATTTTGGAAGTATATATAGCGCGAATGCAAAGGTTTGTAGCTGGATTGAAATCATTTGTATTAGGCCATGAATGCAGCATCCAGTAGGCCTCCGTAAGTGGAATTCATGCCAGCACTATGATCCAAGTGAACGATTTAAGGTTGTCTGACGGTGATAAATCTGACCTACGCTGCCTCCATGTGGCTGAGGCGGAGCTTAAGGACCAGCAACAGTACAAACAGAAGCAGCCAACAGGCCAGCTGTTTCATGTATGTATTTTTGACACTGTCCCTGGTCACAGTTAACAGCTACAGCATGTAGGTGATAAACTGCGGAAGCTCTGCTTAACTAATGCTGCAGTCACACCGGGGACAACAGTGGTCGGAGACCGCAGCACCGCCAAAATTAGTGCAACCATGTGTGATGAGCTTGCTGTTTTCTTGCCTTTGAAATATTTGCTTTGAAGACGGGGACTAGGTCTGTGACACGCAGTCTTCAAAGTTGCCATCTTCAAAATGACTCTGGCGCATAATGATGGTGATCAAACAGCAATAAGAGTCAGGGTGCCATCAGTCTGTGATTGAATGGGGTCGAGTTGGCAATTACCTGCGGTCTGTTTGTGATAATATCGAAATTAACTGTGATAAATTGGTAAAAATTGTAAATTTGTTGAAACGGAAACAGAAATCCTTCCACAAATAGTGACGTAGTTGACAGTAATTTAACTGCAAAATGACAGATGCACAGTAACCTTGCTTTTATATAGGAATATAATTAGAATCCAGCCAGATGGCAACTAGTTGAGTCAAGTTTCTTATGCAAAAAAGTCACATTGCAAATAACCTGTGCTCATTATCTCAGACTAACTCAGATTCTTTCCGACTTGTTTGCAGTCTGCCTGCGTTTATAAATGAGATGACAGTTACTCACAAACCTTTGCCAGTCAGTCTGAGTCGGACTGTGATTGTTCAAAATGGTCCCCCAGAGGTTGAGGGTGTTGCACGCCCAAGTTCTGGGCAACCAGTTGTTCACAGCAGCGAGAAACAAAAAAGAAAAACAAACCAACGGTATGAAAGGTCATCTGTGTCAAGTGAAGAGGAGTTCTTCAGTCCCGTCTCCATGTCAGCTGTCGTTTATTATGATGAGGTTGTTCTGTCACGCGTGTAACTGCGTGTAACTGCGTGTAACTCGTTTACTTTGGAAGGAGCGGAGACTCCTAACGGCTCTCTGGAAGCAAGAAAGTAAACCTCAGCTCGTTTGTTTAGTCAAATTCCAGATTCAGGTCATTACTGACGAGTGTGAACGGTTACAGGCGGTCTTCATCCTAAAGACATTTCAACAAAGTCAGTTAAGAAACAGTGAGCACAGATGAAAGGTATCAGCTGATTTGGGAATGTTTTTTTGAACAGAACATTTTCATTTCTCTGTCCGTTCACTTTTGGTGGGCCTGTATATATATCGGAGACCCAGTTTCATAAATCAGTATGATTGAAGTTGTGCTTTTTCTCAGGTAGTGTGGCGAAATGTTGAAAGACTTTAATAATGAAGTGGGACTAAATAACATGAATACAATAAACGCCTATCAGCCAAATTGCTATTCCAAACATCATCGGTGCATTCCTGTTGTTTACGCGGTTAACTTACACTCGACTCGTCACAAACATTATGGCTAAAAGCTGTTAGCAATACCTAACGGAACCAAGTAGGTTACATAACAC
>JAMQGT020004564.1:0-17732 GCA_024447675.2 Pterophyllum scalare
CCGTGAACTCCGCCATCAGCTGAGCGAATTTGGTCTGCATGGTTTCCAGGTTGTTCTGCAGTTTGGTGATCTTCTCCTCCATGTCCTTGGGGTCAGCACCGGCATTCGCAACCGCCTCGTCAATCAGATTGTCCTTCATCAGGATGGCTTTCCCCTTCTCTTCCAGAGCCTTTTTGGCGTCCGGATACTCAGTAAGCGCTTCCATCAAGTCGTCCTTGGACAGGGCAAAAAGATCAGAGTAGCCCACGCTTCTGATGTTGGCCGTTCTTCTGTTGCCTGCTTTGCTGCCCTTGATACCCAAGATACTGATTTCCCCAAAGTATGCGCCATCACTCAACACTACAAACTGAGTCACTCCATCATCGGCCACCACTGCTAGCTTCCCTTCCTTAATGATGTACATCTCCCTGCCAATGTCCCCCTTCTTACAGATGTAATCTCCAGGGCTGAACACTTGTGGCTGCAGCTTAAGCACCAACTCTATCAACAGACCGGCTTCACAGTCCTGAAAAATCCGCACTTTCTTCAGCGTATCCAAATGGACATTAATAGCAATCTCAGCCTTCAGCTTGTCCGGGAGAGTTTTTAAAACTTCCTTTTCATCGCATGTTTTCTTCTCAGTCCACAAGTAGTCAAACCACTTGATGACCCTGGCCTCCAGATCTTTGCTGACCTTTCGAAACTGCATGTACTGCTTTATGGAGTCAATCTTTGCCTGGAACTCAGCACGAGAGGCATTCATGTTGGAGATCATGGCACCGACGTTACCGACAATACTAGCAAAAATCAGCACACCAGTGAGGAAGTCGCCGATGACAAAGAGATACTCAACATCCCTGACGGGTGCAGGGGTCTCTCCAATTGTGGTGAGGGTCAGTGTGGACCAGTAGAGTGAGTAGATGTACTTTCTTGCCAAGCGTCCATGTTCCGGGTGGCTGATATTGGGGTAAACCCAAGTGTCCGTCCCAAAACCAATGGTTTTCGAAATGGCGAAGAATAAACAAGCATTCCAGTGGATAATAACAAGGATATAAAGGACGAGATTGCTGATACGGAACATATTCGGAAAACTGGTTCTGGTTTCGGTCCGCTCAAAAAACTCAAAAAGCCTCGAGAGTTTGCAAAGGCGGTTTAGTCTGAACTCTGGGTTGTGGATTCCAAATTTCAGAAACAGCAGATCAGTGGGTATCATTGCAATCATGTCGTATTTGAAGTGAGAAGTCGTTCTGTATTTATCTCTCAGTTTTTTGGAATCTTTTACCAGTAGACCTTGTTCCAGATAACCTGAGGAATAGACATCGAATTAGAACCCAGAACTTGAACTACAGCAGACCCTAAATGACATCCAAAAATATTACTTCTGCAAATAATCTGACCTGTTCTTGATTTGACAAAAGTGTCTGCGTAATAGATGAAGTCTGAGGTGTAGTCCAGCACTAGCCATAATTTTAGATACGACTCCTGGAGTTCGTTAAAGCAGGCCCTAAAACAAAAAGGAGAACAAATACACTGTATTGTATATTGTATTCACTCGTCTGCCTTCACACATATGAAGTCAAGTGACATCCCATTCTTAATCCATAGGGTTTAATATGGTGTGGGCCCACCCTTTGCAGCTATAACAGCTTCAACTCTTCTGGGAAGGCTTCCACAAAGTTTAGGAGTGTTTATGGGAATTTTTGACCATTCTTCCAGAAGCACATTTGTGGGGTCAGACGCTGATGTTGGCCTGGCTCACAGTCTCCGCTCTAATTCATCCCAAAGGTGTTTTATCGCGTTGAGGTCAGGACTCTGTGCAGGCCAGTCAAGTTCTTCCACACCAAACTGGCTCATCCATGGAATATTAAGTTCCTTTCAGTAGAACTAAAGGGCCAAGCCCCACTCCTGAAACATAGACCCATATCATAATCCCCATCCCCCGTCCAGATTCGTCCAGCGGACGAGCACCCCTGAGAGCGACCTACTCTTTCAAAAATGTTTTTAGAAGCAGTCTGCATGTCTAGGTGCTTGGTTCAATACACCTGTGGCAATTGAAGTGATTGGAACACCTGAATTCAGTGATCTGGATGGGTGAGCTAAGACTTTTGGGAATACAGTGTACGTCAATGCTCCTTTGAGTAAAGAGTTATTAATATGTGAAGCATGCCTACCTCGTTATGACCATCATCAGGTTATAAAACACCGGGCCTGCGATGACGGAGAGCCATCTGTAGTACTGATCTGCAGCTGGATCCATTATCCAGATTTCTTTCCTGAAACCATCAAAAAGTGTTTGTTCAATTTTACACAGACATCAAAGTTCCAGACGTGCTTCCTGTGATTACATTTCCCAGCCACAGCAGACTCAGTGAACTTGACAGGTACTTACGGTGGCTCTTCTTTCTTTTTATCATCTTTCTTCTCATCTTTTTTCTCATCTTTTTTCTCATCCTTCTTCTCATCCTTTTTTTCATCCTTTTTCTCATCTTTCTTTTCCTCTTCCTTCTTGTCCCCATCCTTCTTCTCTTCATCTTTTTTCTCCTCCTTTTTCTCATCTTTTTTAATCTCCTCTTTTTTATCCTCTTTTTTGCTAGGGATTACAAGTTTCGTATGTTTATAATGATGAAAAGGACGGTGGTGGTTCATGAGGGACTACTAGAAGACTAAAAACTACATTAAAGGGAGTCAACAGAGAGATTTCATTTGCCTCTACGGTGCAGGTCATACATTTGTCCAGCAGATGGCATCATACTACTACATCAACACGTGACACCTGTACAGTTCCTAATATGAACTTCCTCGAGGTTGGATCAGAATAATCCACTTGATGACTTCCAACAACAACCCCTGAGGAAGGTAAAGGGGTGCTTTCTGTGAGTCTAATGTCGGAGGAACGGAGAATGTGAAGACATGGTCTGAAGGGTTTGGTGCTATCAGCTATGCTACGTACTGTCGCAGCTACAGCAAATACCGGTAATGTCGAGCAGGATTAATGATTCTTCTAAAGGAAGCTACTGTCTGTTTTCTGACACACACTTACTCGTCTGTGTTGTTGCAGTTATTCATGTTGTAAGCAGCCAGCGGCCACTTACTGGCAAGACTTTAAAGAGAAGCAAAGGAAAATGGTTTGGTGTGTTTTTGCACAGTGAACCTGAGAGACTTCTCATCCATCGCACAAATATACAATATTTTTATGGAAAACTCCCTCTCTTCTCTTTGTTTGCACACGTTTCCACAATCATGTTGTTTGGTAGCTGAGGATTTTAAGTTCAGCTATTATTTGTTTATTTGTTTGGTTATGATCTAACTTATTTTCTACCCAATCTATTGTGTAGTAGACTGAGTGAATAAGGTATAAGCAGAGGCCAGCAGGAAATGTGTCGAGTTAACAATGCAAACGTTGGACTCGTTCAGAACTTACAGACAGATTACAATTAAAATGTTTCTCGGAAAGGATCCATCTATAATTTATCTAAATAATGAGAATCTCTGCCGCCTTCTCTGGGTCTATAAAACTGTTTGGTGGTGTAACCAAATTCTTTTTGGAAATCATGGATGCCGCAAGACCACAGCCTCAACCTCGATGGGTAACGGGTGGAGCAACATGTTGCCATCCAGACTGTTTATTCGGTTTATTGTTTTTCAGGTAAAGTTTTGCTTATTTCTGCAATAAAATGCTACACCTCACTCTGGATGTATTACTGTGGCATGACTCTGCAAGAAAAGAGTCCAGGTGCTAAACAGCTGAACATCTGCTCCATTATGAAACAAAAACACACCGCAGGAGGTCCTGAGATGTTGAGCAACTAAAATCCTGTCACGCAAGAATGGGAAGAAATTTCACAGTTGTAACTTTGTTGAAATGTTTCTCTATACTGAATTCTAAAATTGGTCATTTAAAAAAAAAATCTCCAACATTGCTCAGCGTAACGTGTGTCTTATTTGTCAGTGTAGGTTCTCAGTCATCCAGGTCATGGTAGTCTCTGGAGCTTGAAAAAAGGCGGCTGGACTTCTTTTTATGTTTCAAGAATCAAAAAGAAGTCCGGTCGCCTTTTTTCAAGCTCCAGAGAGTGTGTCTTATTTAGTGAACACATTTAACGGGGTCGTAAGTCGAGTGTCCTGTTTTTATTATCATTTATTGAAACACTAGAAACTATAACTGCTGTGGCACCCAAAAGTTCTCCCCAAGAAAACTGACCGCAGCAGCTCCTGCCAGACCCTGCTTACTTTCTCCTGCGGCCTGCGTCGTGATGGCCCGCAGACTGAGCGTTGCTGTCTCGACTGGACGTGTCTTTGAGCTCTGGACCTCTGAAACGCTCGAGGAAAGAGTCGTGCCTCTCTTGCTCGGGTTTCACTCTGTGAGACGCCCAGTTCCGCAGCATGAAGAAGAAGTAAGACAGTCTAGGGAGTCAGCAGGAGGTAAAAACAGCACAACGTGACACCAGTCTAGGCTAGAAACCACCAGCAGTCATGAACTCGCTGTAAACATAAATACCAATGGTGGAAGAAACATTTACATGATTTACTTGGAGGCTATCAGTAAATTAAACCCTATGTGTAGTCCTACTGATGCATGCTGTTTGTTGCTGGTCGAGGGGGATACAGTTTATCTGTCATTGCTTCTCTCTCATCCAGGTCACGGTAGTCTAACGTGCTTGAGTCAAAGGCAGCTGGACCTCTTTTGAAGATGTTTCATCTGTCATGCAGAAGGGTTCTTCTGTTCTAGAAGCTGATGGGGATTCCTGGGTATTTAAGCTCCTCCTGGGTTTCACCTTAGAGGAACACAATCGGACATGTCAGGACAGGTTAGAGTTCCTTAAAGGAAATGAAACACACCTTTGAGGTTATGTTCACATGTTGGACAGAGAAGACAGATGGCGTGAGAGAGGAGTAAAGGAGGCCATCTGCGTCCAACTGGAACAGCTACAGCTGACCAGAGATGGTGCTCAGCTGATTATCAGCCACCTTTAACTTAGTCCACACCTCAGCCTGTGTGACCACACAGTGGTGGGGTGGAGCAGCGACTCAAAAATTTGTCCTGACATATCAGGGTGTGTCCGGACCACCTTCAAGGTGACAGCCCCACAGTCCGTGGGACTCTTTCTTCCTGGGCTGAGAGGTGAAACCTCTTCAAGAACCCTAAAGAAGACCAGTTTCCTTTGACTCAAGCATTTCAGACAAATTGTCAAACTATGGTTCATACTCTGTCAGGGTGTCGCGTGATTAATCTGAGAGGTCATTTTTATGCTTCTGTGCAGGCAAACGCTACAGGTTCTCTGTACCAGAGTTATTACAGTTTGTTTTTTTTTTAGTTTCTTTTGAGTTTTTCCACTTCATTCTAGTTTCACTTAGTTTTCTAAATTAAGTTTGATAATTTAGATTTCATTAGTTTCAGTGTCTTTAAATTGGTGAAGTCGTGATATCCAAAAGTTCAACTTTGCAATAGCATCATAACTTTTTTAATTTTCTGACCATTCGTCGAAGCCAGAAGCTCAGGATCAGAAGGGAAAATGACATTGAACTGGAGAAACCAACAGTTGGTGACCAAATATGAGATTCGTTACTAGTGTGGAGAGACATGGATGCAATCTGAACCTGACAGGCTGGTGGATGTGTGAGCCGTGAGAGGAAATAGAAAAAATATATATTTAATTAACATTTTTTCATTAAAAAAAAAAGATAACCACTGGTCTGTTCTTGAGCAGCATCATGTATTTTCTCAAATGTAACTGGTAATTTAGGAGACACATCACAATTGTGCAGTTTCTTTCCACCTTTGGTAAATACCAGGCAATTAAAGCATCACAGCAGGTGTTTACCTGGCCATTGCCCCAGCACCTGTAAACGAGTCTCTGTGGGACTCTGAGGGAAGAACTCTGTCTCCACAAAGAGAGTGAGCTCTGGAAGACAGCAGGAGGGGAATCATTATATTGACAAGATCTCACAAAACAACTGAAAATGACTCATTTCAGTCAGTTAAGGATCTGAACGACTGTTCCCCAAAATCCTGCCACCAGCAATGCTGACATCAGACCTGCTCTCCCCATTTTCGATGACAGCAAGCTCATCGTCGCTGGTGGACAGCCGCCGTCTGGCTGAGAAGGAGTTTTCACTGCAGACTTTTGCCATCTTCTCCCGTCTGGCGCTGCCGGCCTGTACACAGGTAAACAGAAAGATCACTGAAACATGGGCCTGAAATCAAACATCAGCAAAACAGTGAGTCATGAGAGCGTTAATGTGTTTACCGAACGCCACTCTTCACTGTCTGTCTGAGAGTGGCACCTAAAAATACATCCCGATAATGTCCTTAAACACTAAACAGGATCAGTGCCCTCTCTCTGTGAACCATCAGCTGGCTTTTAAAATAACTAAGCTATGGCTTACAGGGGCACTGTAAGTGTTCAGTGGTGTGTACAGCAGGTTAAAGACTTAAAAAAGAAGCAAGCTGCAGCTGCAGGAAGACCTCATCCAGAAAGTTAATTTATAAAACTCAGAACTGTGTGGCTTTTATGAGCCCATTGAGAACTTTATAACCAAAAAACATCATCACAGTGTTACATGAAGTGAGATTAAATCTTTTTTTTTTTTATCAAATGATGAGAGTTTTGTTGTCATTTGTATGTTTCTGTGTGGTTTTTCTTAGTAGTGCTGGTGGTAAATACTGACTCACTGATCTCTGGGGAACACCAATGTTTGTAACACGTGCACTCATGTAGATTAGTGCTAATACCAGGGAGTTAAGCAGTCCCCACTTAAATTAAATCACACTGACAGAATCGCCAAGAAGCTGAGAGCTCCAAGGGTGACAAAAGGTAAAAGCAACAGTCTGTCTGTGAGTGTGAGTTACATCATATTCTGACGCTCTGCATGGACACTGAGGTTCATCACACATCATGTCTGTGTTTTAGGGATGAGTCTTCATCTGCATCTTCATGCTTTCTGGGTTTCTAATGACAGTCATCACACAGAAAAGAGCTACATAACAGGAAGTAAGATCACATCTAAACTAACCAATAAAAACTCCACTGCACCTGATATTTGGATGTAATGATCACTAACCGGTGCTTACAAAGCTCTGGAAGGCTATAAACTATACAAACATCACTCCCAGCTCGCAATTTCTGCTGACCAAAATGCCATAACTAAATGACATTTACCCTGCCTGTCCTCTCATAAATTTCCATCTACAACAAAGCACGGTCTGAACCAGCTGCTGCTGACGAAGGGACTCTTAAATCACAACCAATCACAAATTATTATTAGTGATGCTTTTTATCCCTGCAAATGATTTCCTCTGCAAACAAGCTCAGAGGCTGTTTGCATTTAAATACCCCAGTCCCTAACATGCTCATATCTTCACCTTTTACCAAAACCCTTATTAAAACAAATGTAAACCTTAGAACTTCATTATTTGATGATTACAAGTTACTAGTTGTGCACACAGAAAATGTGCAACACAATACTTCATTTAAAAATCGATTATAATGCCTTCAAATGCTATGCATTATCGTATTATTAGTGCATTTTTTCCGTAAACTGTTTCTAAACTATTGCACACTGAATAAACAGTCACCTGTCTGAAGCCTTTTCAAGCTGATTTTGGCGCAGCAGCAATTCTCCTCCGATTCCTCCGATATAATCCCATCTTCCCGAACAGAAAAATAACCTATTTTTTAAATCCACGGAAATATTTCCGATCGTACTGTCCCGCGAAGAAGTCACTAAAAATACCGATACCGGCGGTCCATAATTGGCCCCTGACGTTCTGCCGGTGAAGTCCGCGCAGACTCAGCAGGCAGGTCTCGGATCAGAGGAAGAGGAGGAGTCCTGTGCATTCATCACTGCTCACAACGGTCAAAGTGCTCAGGGGCCAGAGGAAGCGCACTAAAGCCAAACTACCATCCGTGTTATTGTTTCAATTTGGAAAATCCCATTGAGAAAAAAAATAATAAACTGAGCTGCAAAACGCACTGAATTAAAACAGATGCATAGTAGAAAATAAGCCCATTACTGGTGTGACATCATACAAATTATAAATACTTTGCCATCAGTGTATATAGTACCTTTGCAGTAAACTGGCTCTGGTCCTTTCAAAGGGCCGCAAAGCAAAACTTTATGAATTCTGAAGGTTTTTTTCTGTTTTATAAGAAAATATTGAAAGTTCACAGGTGTTTGTCTCCTGTTGCAAAGTGTTTTCCGCTGCACTGCTTTGCGCCTGAAAACTGGTCTGTGGTGGACATTTAGGTGTGGGTTAGCTGTGTTCTTTGCTCCCATTGGTCATTCCTTCAATCTTTCACCTCAAAGTTAAGGTTAGTTTGACTCAGGACCCGCCCCCTTTGTGTGCTGAGGCTTATTTCACCAAACTGAATTTGACTGACATTTGATGGTGTTTGGTTGCTACATCGCTGCCTTTTTTTTTTTTTTTTGAAAAATAACATTGTGCTCATAAATATACATACATTAGTGTGTAATTATGTATTCCAACAAACTGATGCATTTTTATAAATGTATATTTAATCTCTTAAAAATACGTAAGAATGTGCGCCAGTTTGTGGAAGCCACCATGTTCCCCACCATATTTGAATAGAGCGGACAGGAAGGATATCTCCCTACTGGCTTATCGCATTTTACATATGTGGCTAAGAGACCAGCTACATACGTGTACACCAAAGGCGAATGAGAAGCTGTAGGCATTTGTTTGCCGTGGAGTTCATTGTCATGGAGGAACATTTAAATTCATGTCTGCCACTGTCGTCACAGTCTTCCAGTCAGAGGCACTGAAGCCTCCACACCACAGAGAGATGCAGCTAGCCAAAATACTCTGTGGTGCTTCTATAAAATGTAGTGAAGATGGGTGACGGCAGGTGGGCTCTTCTCATCCTGCTCAGGACGTGTGAATGTGAGTGTGAATGGCTGTCCATCTCTACCTGTGAGTTGTCTCCAGCGTGTCCTGGGTCCTGGGTCCTGGCCTCCTCCTGGCAGGACATGCCCGGAACACTTCAGCCAAGAGGCGCGCAGGAGGCATCCTAGTCAGATGCCCGACCCACCTCAACTGGCCTTTACGCTCAGCTCCCTCTTCACCACAACAGAAAGGTGCAGCGTCCGCATCACTGCAGACGCAGCCCCGATCTGTCTGTCGTTCTCCCGCTCCCTTCTCCCGTCACTCGTAAACAAGACCCTGAGATACTTAAACTCCTCCACCTGGGCCAGGAACTCGTCCCTGAGCCGGAGAGGGCACTCTACCCTTCTCCGGCTGAGGACCATGGCCTCAGAGGTGCTGATTCTCATGCCGGCCGCTTCACACTCGGCTGCGAACCGTTCCACTGCGAGCTGGAGGCCACCACCTGATGAAGCCAACAGGACCGCATCATCTGCAAAGAGCAGAGGTGACATTCTGAGGCCACCAAGGCAGAAATGACTGCATAGTGAAATCACAGGGACCTCGGTTTCTCCAGGACTGAGATGGATGATATTTAATGTAAAATTAGTGAAGAAGGAGATGCTGCTGATGGCTTAGCAGAAGATTACAGTTGTTACAAAAAATAACAGTGAAGGTGTGCAGATGGTATGATATTTCATTAAAACAGTAGTGATTCTGGATTTGAGCCTTGAAGGACCCCACATGAGAGGAGTAGAATGCTGAAATTACAGGAAGTTAAAAGCCTGATAAACAGTAATTTGGGTGATTAGAGAAAGAGGCGTCATTAGGTAAATGGACTAGGTCTTGCATTTACCCATTCACACAAGCACTGTTTTCTACTTCAAAGTGCTTTCTGCCGACGGGTGCATCGGAGAGCAACTTGGGGTTCAATATCCAAAGCACGCAGACAGGTGCAGCGAGGAACTGAACCACCAACCTTCCGATAAGCAGATGCTGCTAGGCCTGCTCTACCTCCTGAGCCACAGCCACCCCTGAGGCTCACCCTGCCACCTAGCCCTGCCCCCGCCTCTACATCACCTGCATGCATTAGGTTAAAAGAGAAATCCCTTGGCAATATACAAGGTTTCAGCACTAATCCCAGCTTAGACTTGAGCACCTATTTTAGCCAGCTAATGCTCCCTTGAAGCAGCAGAACAATTTATCTTCTATGTGAATATCTTAGAGATAAAAACACGTATACCAGATTATGACTTGTAAAAACTGACATCTGTTTGTATTTGTGTATTTCAGGGAACATGTAACATGCAGAACGGCTGGTCAGCATTCAGAGAAAGTTATGAGTAGAAACTGGGCGGAGTTTCACTTTCACTGTTTTATTTTTGCATATGTTCGTGTAGCTTACAGCAGGATATCAGAGACTTGGATTATTGATCTCTTATGTACTATTTGTGTCTAACAGTTCAAAAAGCATTTTTGAACTGTTCATTTCTGCCTAATATGCCAACTGCATTGTTTATTTGCAGTCTTTAAAATGATAAAAATTCATACTTTTTGTTATTTTGAACACTATTTCTTAAATAACTTAAAGCAAATTTTATTCTTTGTTTTGCTTGATTGAATTTGAGATGCTTTACTTTTTAAAGCCATTTTAGCTTAAATATGATGTAAATGTTAAATATTTTAATTTGAACAGTAGAGATGAAAAACCTGATCCATTTTGCTTTGTTGTGTATCTTCTGCCACTGCAAACTGAAGGGAATTAGCAGTGTAATAGACTTTAGGATTGTCCTCAGAGTGTGTTTAGGGCAATCCAGATACACGGCAAAGGTGATTATAGTGTACACGGAGGGGCTGGATTCTGGGATACTGTCACCAAGTCTCCCAGATGACAGACTAAACATAAAATCAGTGTTTTGTTTCCAAAAATAACGATTCCAGCTAAATGTGGTGAAACAGTCGAGCAGCGATTCCCGTTCTACACGCCTCATTAGGTTTAGGCTCCAGGTGCAGGGAAAGCATCTCTGCCAGGAGGCGCACGGTAATTACTGCATCCTAAAGCCTGTCAGAGTGCACTTGTCTCTTACATGTTGTCTTGGCTGTGCATTTCCAAGTCAATCAGACGGCGCATCACATTCATTTATAGCCCGCAGTCAATCAACGACGAGCTGAGTGCACACTGATGTGGAGAGTCTCAGGCCTGATTACCTGTTGGCAGCACGCTCACTCTGAGCTAAAAAAGAAGAGGGGAGCAGTCCCGAATAAAGATCAGATCAGATGACCTGCATAGAGCGCTGACGTGTCCCCACATCCCCCCCAGGTCAGCTTCCATCAGCGCCTGTTTTCATGTCCCCAGTCTGTTCATTTTAAGCGCTTCTCTTGTTCATCCATAAATTTGAAATCTGAAGCCTGATTATAGGTGTAATGTTGTCTGTTAATGAGACATTTTATCCATTGTTAATTTCTTTAAACTGTTTACATTTGGGGAATTAACTTTTATTCATAAAGCTATTTCAACAGTAATACTATTTCAAAAACATGAATATCAACAATGAAACAAAAAAGAAAACAAACTGGGAAACGCTTCTGTTACCCGTGTATTCGGTACTGTGCAGAAGTCTTGAGCCAAACCTCATTCCAAGGAGCCACTTTTTAAAAGTGTTTTTGAGCAGCAGTTCTCCAGCTTTCTGAAGGCCTTTCAGTGTTTTTCTTTGGCTGCTTTTTCACTCATTTTCAGAAGAATGTGTTTGTTTGTTAAGCCAGCAAACACTGACCCATCAATCATTCAAGCATAAAAAGGCTCCTAACTCAGGGGATGAACCAGTGTTGTGTCTACAACTTCTAAAGAACCAGTTTTAAACTCTCTTTAGACACGTTGTTACCAGCCTGTCACAAAAACATATTGTCTGTTCTCATTTCTTTACTTTTGTGTCATAAGTAATGTTTATCCATGACTCAAGCCTGACACTGTCATTAGCTATTTTACTATCTTTTAAATTCTTGCAATACTGTCACATTTCTTTAGTGGTTTATTTTAATCAATTAATTTTACTGTTAATTCATTGCTATTAGCTAACGGTTTCATCAGTTTTCTCACTAATTTTATTGAATTATTTGAACTTTTTTTTATAAATCTGCACATACTTGCAGACCTAAGGGAGTGAAGGCAGTATCCTCAGCCTGCTGCAGGTTGCTGAGATACAGTAAGGCCTGTGCCAATCTCTAGCTAATTATCCTAAAAACAGCTATATGGATGTAATCCTTTAATTAAAAATGTAATTTATAT
This sequence comes from Pterophyllum scalare, assembly GCA_024447675.2. Taxonomy (NCBI): domain Eukaryota; kingdom Metazoa; phylum Chordata; class Actinopteri; order Cichliformes; family Cichlidae; genus Pterophyllum; species Pterophyllum scalare. The sequence goes on from JAMQGT020004564.1 coordinate 12,144, forward strand.
TTATTGAGCTGTTTTTTCCATATATCAGTTGCTGTTCGGCAATATGACTCGCAGACAGTGACAGCTCAATCAAGAATATCACTATTCAATCAATCAATATCCATTTGTTTGAATGAATGTTATTGCTGAGGACACAGAAACTGCTGTGATTGGTCTGCTGAGTATCGCCGTTTCCTCCTATACGTCTTTTTCCACCATTTTTCAAATCGACTGAAATCGACATGAACTCAACACAGAGTCATAAATTAAGACATCAGTCTGGAGGCAGTAATATGCGTGAAGTTTGTTAACCGCGATCACCATTTTAATTTAGCATATTAGTATGCTAACAGCTGCTAATTAAAGAAAATGCACAGCTGCTGGAAGTTGATGCTCTGCATTCATATGTATCACGTCAGCTGTCATGAACCAAGGCACTGGATATATTTTAAAGTGATGATGCCACAAGAATAAACTTCAGGAGAAAACATTTTGTGGGACCGCGATGTTCTTCTGCGATTTAGATGAAATGAAATCCACCTTCCTTTGATTAGTCAGCCATCTAGGCACAATAAGCAGGGTCTCAGATGTGTCACAGCGGCCGATATCAGCTCAAGTGTCTGTGGCACCGCCATGAGTCCTCTTGTCCTGATTAGCTGCAGCCTGTTCACGAGTTGCTGGAGCCGAGTACTTTCATTCGTCTGTATATTATACCAAACAAGGAGATGATTTATTCTCCTCCAAGCACTCAGCCTACACAGGGTTTCTATGACAACCTGAAGGAAACATCTGTGGGCCTTTAAAGGCTGCATTAATAAGCAGAACCGCACATTGCTGTGGAAATGCACATTAACGGCTGCTGACTGGAATTTAGAAGCAGCACGGAGAACTTCCAGGACGGCTGCCCCGAGGACTTGCAAACAATAATGCTGTACAGGGAGGACATCAGGGCTTTACACCTATTTTCTAAAATGGACTAATTCTATTTTAAACTCTCTCTGCTATAATAATAATAATAATAATAACAATAATAATAAAACTGAGGTACATATTCATAAATTCTAACTTGATAATATTTACTTTAATGGATTACACAGCAGTGGGGAATAAGTTTTATTACAGTAGGAGTCTTTGTGAAAGTGCTGTAACTAAGTTTAAGGATCTAATTCCTTCATTATTATGCTCTTCAGTGCCATGTGCCAACACAGTGCAGAGCAGCTACCTAAACTCTGCTCCCAGTGAGGTAGATTATCTCATCGATAGTTTTACATCCTCACTGCGTACGACTTTGGATACTGTGGCTCCTCTGAAAAGGAAAGCCTCAAATCAGAAGTGCCTGACTCCGTGGTATAATTCACAAATTCCTCTCACTTTAACTAGTAATGACTTCATGGATTTCTTTACAAATAAAATTTTAGACATTAGAGAAAAAATTATTCAAAACCATCTCAAAGATTGATCTTCATGTTCGGCACCTTTCAGCACTGCTGGTATTTGTTTGGACTCTCTCTGATTGAATCTTTCTGAGTTAACTTCAATAGTTACTTCCTCCAAACCAGCAACATGTTTATTAGATCCCATTCCTACTAGACTGTTCAAAGAAGTCTTTCCATTAATTCAGTCTTAAGTATGATCAATATGTCTTTATGGCAGTGGCAGTAATTAAACCGCTACTTAAAAAGCCATCACTGACCCAGCTGTCTTAGCTAATTATAGGCCAATCTCCAACCTTCCTTTTCTCTCCAAAATCCTTGAAAGAGTAGTTGTAAAACAGCTAACTGATCATCTGCAGAGGAACGGTTTATTTGAAGAGTTTCAGTCAGGTTTCAGAATTCATCACAGTACAGAAACAGCATTAGTGAAGGTTACAAATGGTCTTCTTTTGTCCTGTCTCTCTCCCCTCAGCCCCAACCGGTCACAGCACATGACTGCCCCTCCCTGAGCCTGGTTCCGCCGGAGTTTCTTCCTGTTAAAAGGGAGTTCTTCCTTCCCACTGTCACCAAGTGCTTGGTCATAGGGGGTCGTTTTGACTGTTGGGCTTTCTCTGTGTTATTGTAGGGTCTTTATCTACAATATAAAGGACCTTGCGGCGACTGTTTGTTGTGATTTGGCGCTATATAAATAAAATTGAATTGAATGTAACCAAGTTTGCAAAAATGAACAACTAGAAACGTCAGAGGTGTACAGGATCACATACAGGAACCAGAACAGGAACCAGCAGATGCACAAAAACTGGAACCAGGACAGGATCCTGAATGTTTTGCAGGAATTCACTGGGCTAAATTTTTTTTCAAGAGTCTTCAAAATGTTTGTTTTATAATCCACTAATAATGCAATCATTTTACCTGTGCTGTAATCAGCTGCTCTTTATTCTGTTCCCACTCACAATCAGTGGACCACCCAAGTGCTCCCGTATGTGCTTCTGTTCAGAGCCACACTTCAAAATCACAGGAGTTACAGTCATTCAGCTCATCGACTGACTTCCCAAAGAATGAAGCAGTGACCCAAGGCTTCACTCTAAATGAAAATCCAAATGAAATATCTAATGAATGTTTTGCAATCCTGTCAGCATGAACCAGGAATGTTTTAGTGTGTTTCCTTGCTCCACGTTCCTGTAGGTTTAGTTTGTGGTCTCCTTTTGGACTTTACATTTTAGTCTTTTTGCAACAGCCTAATAAAACATCTTATGACTGTTTTGCTGTCTGCATTTTGGGTCCTCGACATCACATAATCTGCAGACTGACAGATGGCTTCGTCCAGCAGGATAACACACCATGTCACAAAGCTCAGATCATCTCAGACTGGTTTGTTGAACATCATAGCGACTTGGCTGTACTCAAACGGCCTCCAGAGTCAGCAGATCTCAGTCCAGCAGAGCACCTTTGGGATGTAGTGGAACAGGAGATTCACAGCATGGATGCAGCCGACAAACCTGCAGCAGTTGTGTGATGCCGTCATGTCAGCATGGACCAAAATCTCTGAGGAAGGTTTCTAGCACTTGGATGAATCTGGTACTAATAAGACGTAGATAATAAAGTGTCCAGTGAGTGCATGTTACAGTGTTATCTTTAATTATGCCTTTTGAATATTTGAATAAAATGTGGCCTAACCACAGTACAGATCCAGTTCTACTGGCCTTTGCTAGTCTGCTACACTAGTTTGCTTTTATCTGGTGTTTTTAAATTTGCACATTGTGGTTTAGTGTTCTGTGTGCAGTATGCAGTGTAAATCTTTAAAATCAGGTGTGAGCGTCATTTTATGTGTTGAAAAAGACTTTTAACACAAATACTGAGTTAAGGTTTAGATCCAGTTTGTGGAGATTATTGAACTGGTCATCCCACAAGCTTTATTCTTCCTTACTCATATCAGATTTTTATTTGCAATCATTTTGTGGTGAAAAAAGTGCTAAAATGATCTGAGGACCTACTGTAGAGTGTGAGGTGCTGGTATTACATGTCTGCCCTCTGCTGGAGGCTTATCAGATTACACATACCTGTCTAATGATGTTGGTTCTTTCATTTTGATCAGTCATGGCAGGAAAAGTTGGCGCCTTCTCAGGTGGCTGTTACTCTGTGCAGTCCATTCCACTGCAAGCGTGGCAGGTGTACTGCTGGAGACGCCGGCACTTACTGCACATGTACAGCTCACATAACTTGGACAGTTGTTTTTTGTGTTGTTTTCACAAATTCAAATTGTGCATGTGAGGCACTGAGGGAGCACACAAAAATAAGCTGGGTTATACTCTCCTCTAATGGTCATCTCCGATCGAGACAATCACTTAGCTGTATTTACCACAAATCAACTCAATTCAATTCAATTTATTTATATAGCACCAAATCGCAACAAACAATCACCTCAAGGTGCTTTACAGTGTCAGGTAAAGACTCTACAATCATAAACTTTGCATTAGAAGGTTTAATACATCAGAAATAATCCAAACCTCAGACTGTAAATCACCTAAAACATCAGTAACGCTTGACTTGTGAGTCAAAGGTATCTTTTTACAATCAAAGCAAAGTGAAGGAAATGAGTTACATGTGAGTAAATCTTCCACATATTTACTGTGTGGCTTCAGATCTTCAGACTGCAGGTTTCTCTGCACTGAATCATTCAAAGCATCAAAACAGCTCAGACCCAAACAAAGCACGTCATTTTTGTGCCATTTAGCGTGCCTGCTAAATATTCAAGGCACTCCAACAAGGCACAAGTGACGTCATCTCTAAAATGAACAGATTTTCCTTCAGGACATGCTTCACCTGAAACCTGAAGGGTGCACATTCACGTTTCAGGCGAAGCACGCAGGAATTGCACATTCCTGCGTGCATGAAAAAGGTGTTTCCTCATTAAGCCCATTGCTAACTCCACACATGTGAGGCTGTATTCTAGAGCTGAAAGAGTAAATAATTAATGAACTGGTTGTTAACATTTTTATATATTGATATTCTCCCAAAATTGCCAAAAACAACTTCTGTGCCAAAAAAAGAGTGTTGAGTCATGATGAGTCTCATTTCCAAAAACCAGACCTGCGTGTTCTGATGTTGGTTGTAGAAGGGAAGAAGCTGCCATTGTCCAGATTTATTAAAACCAAAAATTATTCTTTATGCCTGGAAAACAGAAACACGACCTTGTTATATTTGGCATCTACTTGCAAAGCCAGTTTTGTTTCTTAATAAGAGGATACATCTAAAAACTGTGGGACGCCATGACTGATGTAGCAGCACCAGAATAAACAGGTGAAACTGAGATGTGTCACTGGACATGTACAGAGCTGCTTTAAAAGGAAGGGAGAGCAAAAACGGGAGCCCCCACGCCGCCACCATGACACCTCCCACCGAGAGACATTTCTTTTAACCATGTGAAGGGCTCATCGCGTGTTTTGGGGGCGCTGTTAGCTGAAGAGGTAAAGCAGGGCATCTTCTGACCACTTGGTCGGTAGTTCAATTCCTGGCTGCTCCAAGATCTGTGGGCAAGATAGTGTTTGACTGAATGAGGCATGTTGTATAAAGTATATATAAAAAACCAGTCCAACAATAATAAGTGCAACTAAAACCAGTTTCACTTAATTTGAGAAATTAATTAAAGATTGAATTTGATATGTATTTTAACAAAGCATAACAGCCGTAATATTGTTTTCTCTTCTTCTAAATAAAATGGGAAAAATAAAGCGATGAAGAAGAAGGAAACATCTTCAGTGAATTTTTTAAAATTTATTGGTGCTGAATTTATCAAACAGACTCATACAGGTCTTAACATTTTCTCTGAAATTCTCTTCCAAGTAAATTAAATACATGTATTTGAAGTTGTATTCTTTCTGCTCATGCAGCGTCATAAGGCCTGACGACCTCTGACTCTTTAATAACTCTTGAAGGCAATCAGATAAATGCATGATAAATGCATTCTGTACAACAGGACTTTATTTGCAGTCGATACAAAACTATACAAAAACTTTTTTCTGTTCTTTCAGTGAATGTAATATTCAGACGTTTGAACATAGAAAAACACTTTCTTCTCAGACACTGTAAACCAGAGACGACAGGGAGGGCTCACCCCCCCCCCACCACAAACCCCCCCCATCAGCAATACGTACGGACCAAGAGACTATTACAGAAC
>JAMQGT020004565.1:0-16942 GCA_024447675.2 Pterophyllum scalare
AACTAAGCTCTGTGGCACCATTTTTCTCCATTGTGTGTTTCTCATCTTTCAGTGCTCGGCTTTTGTGTGATGCGTGTTTTTAAGGTGTTTGCAATAAAATGCCTTATCCCTTTGTTGTGAATTGGTGCTATAAGAATAAAATTAACTGAACTGGAGCCACGCTGACTTAGACTGCTCCAACTAAATAAGTGTAACAGTAAAGAGCAGATGGTTAATAACACTTTTAGCTTTACGTGCTACACAGTCAGCTTACAGCGTTTTCCCCATCAGTGGGTGGAATTGAAGTCAAGGTGACCTGAGCTACACTGGTAGTACTCCTTCCCCCAAGTGACACGGCACAAGTCTCATTAGCAACAAAAAGCTGCCATTATATGGGTCCTTGAAATCAAAGAGGGTGATAGTAATTAGGACGACAAGGCACCATTTATACCATCCACGCTGTTACAAGGTATAACATGCCCAGCGTGAGAACCAGAGGTTTGAAAAGGGTGAATGAAGGTGGAATGGGGGAGAGAGAGCCAGCAAACAGAGTGCTGGGTAAGAAAAATGAAAGCTCATTACTGCAGCGCTAATAACCATCTTCACCCCTGTCTGAGAGATCAAACAAGCCTTAAAGAGTTCCTGACAGTGTGCAGTGCTTTGAAGAGCACGCGTACAAAATGCTAATTTAAGATCATGATATTTTCTCAGGTGTGTTGTGATATTACACAGCACGGCAACACACACAAATACAAGGGAAAAATCACCTTATAAAAGTTTGAACTGTGTCCTGTTGCTAAGCTACTGACTATGATGCACGTGAAGACGTGCTGTTTGAACGAATGTTGTGTCATTTCATTTACGGCCCCATATTTAGATCAGACATTATCCACAGTGAGAAAAGTTGTGGGTTCTCACAAACATAACACTGATGGAAGCCAAAGGTTAATTTAGATTCAGGCTGGAAACTATCAAAGTGCTCATTTAGCTCCAAGCCCACATCCATCGTCATGTTTTTTTTTTAACCTCACAGATCCGTTAACTGTGCAACTTCAGTGACAATTATTCTGTTACATTCCAGCTGCTTAAACTAGTCTAGCTGCAGAACGGAGGCTGACGTCTAATTTAATCCAGGCCACTATATCACAGCGGTTTAAAGTGGACATAAATAGCATACAGAGCAAACGTGAGTAATTGCAGTGTCGGGATGACTGTTGGCCCAGAGGAAGGCTGTCGGGCACAATAACTGACCATTGTCTCTGCTTTGGCATGGAGAACAACATGGTCAAATGGAAGTGCTGCTTGGAAAATTATTATTTTTTTTTTGCTTCACAGTCATTTATTTATTTACATTTTGCATGCATATCAATTGTTAGTCAGTCTGTGTTGTGCTCATTCAATAATGTTTATTAACCTTCAGTGTTTTTGAAATAAATGTAAGACTAAAACTTTGAGCCTAACTTTGAACTTGAAAATCAACAATTAAGCAGTATTTAGCATTTTACAAGTGATTGACAAATATCTTCTTTGAATGCAACTTTTTCCAACTCACTTGGTAAGTAAAACACAGTAAGAATAAAAGAAAGGTAGATTTTGATTTCATACCCCTAAAGTCCTCTTTTATTCACGTATCCAATTTTCTGTCCCAGAAAACTGATGTTAACCACTTTTCCTGCAGCTTTTCTGTGTGGCAGTCATCGCTGAATTTCAGCAGGGACTCACTGAGTGGCACATTTCTTTCGGAGCCACGTTTCTTGCGAGACGGGCATGTACTCTGTCATTTCATGTCATATTCTCCCATGTACATGACTGAAAAATAACTGGCGAAAAAGCCCTTCCACCCACTTCACCCATACCAAGTCTTTATTGTCACTGCTTTCGCTTTTCTTTGTGGTTCTGTAATTTTCTGTGGAAATCTTCTTTCAAAGGTGGGAAAAATGGGTTACAGGTTAGCCTGCGTTTAAGCAATGATGACAGCCTTCCCCACTTTCTTCACAGCCATTAGATACAAACCAGGCTTTAGAAAAAGGTAGACTTAATCAAAATATGGAACAGTGTATCAATGTATGCACAACAAAGGATAAAAATGCTGTGTATGCTCACTGATCCTATGTAACTCATGGAAATAATCAACGAAAAGTAGCGTGGCTCAGTTAAATATTAATTATGAGGGCATTTTCAACTTCAAAAGCTGTGGTTAATACATTTTCCATACACACAAAAGGTCCCTGGTTGAGACCAGGAGGAGGCACAAACCTGGCCACAGGGCAGTGCTGATCCCCAACACGGATAATTAGGAGGGTTGCATCAGGTGTAAAGTCTGTGCCAAATCAATGTGCAGGTCCATCCACTGTGGTGGCTCTTGGGAAACAAGGGAGCAACTGAAAGTAACTTTGCTGTAATAAAATCTGCTTCTTGTCAAAGTGTTGCTTTGCATGAAAATGTAAAAAAGCTCTTGAAAATCTATATTATTTGATCAGAGTGTTTGTGGTTCAATATAGTTCAGTCTACATTAGTAATGCCCATTCATGTACTGCCAGTCTCTAGGTATGATTATCATTAATTATTTATTACTGGGTAACCTAGGATAAGTCTTGGATGGAGGAAATTTTACTCCGGTTGAAGATGCTAAATAAGCATGAAGAAAGAAGTTTCACCGGGCTATCTCTCCAGCAGGAAAAATAAGAATATTAATTTCATTTTATAAGCGATATTCAATTCAGTTCAATTGTATTTCTATAGCGCCAAATCACAATAAACAGTCACCTCAAGGAGCTTTATACTGTAAGGTAAAGACCCTACAATCATTACAGAGAAAACCCAAAAGTCAGAATGAACCCCTACGAGCAAGCACTTGGTGACAGTGGGAAGGAAAAACTCCCCTTTTAACATGAAGAAACTTCCGGCATGTTCCCTTGTTATTAAAATTACAATTTTTCTAATGAAGTGAAGTAAATGAGGGTAACAGTGGTCCCTGTGGTAATCGGAACAGTTGGGGCAGTGACCGCCAAACTGGGAGAATGCCTCCAGCAGATTCCGGGAACGACATCCGAGCTCTCTGTCCAGAAAAGCGCAGTCCTGGGAACAGTTAAGATACCGCATAGGACCCTCAATCTCCCAGGCCTCTGGTAGAGGACCTGAAGCTTGACAAACACACACACGCATGCACAGAGGGCTGATTATTCAGGATGGCACAGGTGAAGATGGCGCAGCAGATAGTCAATAAGAAGGGAACTCAGGTGAAGACAGCACGGGAAAGACAAAGACAGGAAGTATAGGGAAAGGCAACAAATCGGAAGACGCAATTGCCAAAATAAAACAGGAAACAGACAGTAAAGACGAGGCAACTAACACACAAAACAGAGGGAGACAAAGACAGGGAAACACTGGGAAAATAAGAACATCAGGAACTCAAGAAACAATAAAATCCCAACAAAAAACAAAATTCACCAAGAACCCAATCCAAGTGCATTAGTGATAATATGAATAACACAAAGACACCATTGAGTAAAAGAAGCACTTTACTTTAAATAACTTCAAGTATGTTGCACTAATAATGCTAAAATGCATACACATTTACCTACGAGTGAGTGTAAGACTTTCACTCCTATTGTAAGTATTTTTGCATTGCCCTTCTTAAACAGAACCACCACAGCACACACACCACAACACAAATGTGAAGCATACAGTAGCAGAGGTAGTTTCAGCTTAATATAAAAATAAAGAGTCTGAGAGAGAAATGATTAGTAAATCTTTCTCATTTTGAAGTGCAGGAACCGTGCAAGTTTTAGATCAACCTTGTTTTTATTGCAATCTACCAGCTGTGTACTAAGAATTGTATTCTTTTGATGTAATAGTGCTCAAATTCTTGAACCGAACAGTGTGTCTGGAGGCTAACTACATCCAAAAAAAAGGAAAAATCAATCCACTGCCCTACCAGTTAATAACACTTATCAGAAAAAAAAGAAGAGGAAAGCTGAAGTGATTCAAGGTTGCCTTTCTCTAATAAGCCACTAGCAGAGAGAAATGTCATTTCCACTTATTATAAAGAATAAAAGAACTTTTGTGAAGTATAAATGTGCTACTGAGATAGGTGTAATTTGTCTGATTAATCATGCTGTCTGAGAAAAAACATATCAGACATGTTATTTGAATCAGGTCCAGCTGGCACAGGAGTAGGAAAATGTGATACCTTTTAAATGGCAAATTTCATTCATCAATACCTGCTTTCAGCTGCTTCCTTATTCACAAGGGGCCACCACAGCAGGCAGCGCCACATATTTGATTTGGTGGATTTTTCACTCGATGCCCTTCCCGACACAAGGGATTTGTGTCTTCTTGAGGGATCAAACTGGAGAGCTTTCGCTTGTTAGCCGAATATGTGATCCGCCCTGGAGCCACCCATGCTCCGTAGATGCTGTACAGCAATCATTTGACTTCCATCAATAAGCCTGCGTGCAGCCCTCTCGGTGCAGATCTTGCACAGTCCTCGCGCCGCATTGACATTCAAAACTCTTAAGCGGGAGATAATAGGAGGAATGTCTTTGATGGCTCCCTCACTGTCAGAACAGTGACTGGTCCTGATGGTAAAAGCACTGCACGACTGGACTGATGGGTTTCCATGGTGTTGAACCAGAGCGGCTGCTTTCATGTTCCCAGCACAAAGGAAAAGCATTGTTTGTTAATGAGTGACTATTAGCTGAACAATAATGCCCTTACAAATGTGATCTTTTGGCCTCAAAGCTGAGTATACGGTCAGAATTTCATAGCAACGACTTGAAACTAAAAAATTCTGAGAAATAACAGAAAATTGTGTCTTTAGCTCACACTGAACAGCAGCCTTTAGCACAAGGATCTGAACTTTTAGGGTTTCTCTGTCATTTTACAGTGCTGGAGAGTTGCAGTGGTAAAGGCTGCCGCTTCCACTATCAATTAAAACATCAATTAGAACAATGACAGCCTTTTAAATGTTAGGGGTTTTAGCTGTGTCATGGTTTTTAAAATGTGTCACAGTTGGCTGTGCGAAGCTCCCATTGTTTCATTTTGAAGATTAATTCCTCATGTGTTTATGCACCCTTCCTTTGTTCTCTTCCCCATTTTCCCTGATGTCTGATAAAGCTCACCGGCACCTTATTTCCTTATATTAATCTCTCTAGTGTCATTTATCAGAATGCACATTCCCCCCATTTCTCTCCTCTCTTCGTGGTCCCTCCCTGCAGAGAGGAGAGCGGAGGAGGTGAAGAAGGAGAGCAGTTGAGGCAACAGGCTTTTAACAGAATGAGACATCCTTGCTTTATAGCCATGTTTTAGACATGAAATTCAGCACCACTGCAACATAATTTGTTTTGGTGCTCATTATTTATTTTTTTAATATTTACACCCACTTTTAATTAAAGTCACAACATAGTGAAATGTGACAAGATAACTTTGACTTTTTCAGTCACATAAACAGTGAAGGAGAGACTGTTTGATTGTCTTAAATAACTGGAAATACATATGGTTAAAAAGTACGAGTTGTTTAAGGAGTCATCCTTTCCCCGTGGTTTGTGCCATGCCTCTTTTAGGGGGGAAAAAAAAACACTTTTAAAGGATAAACCTGTGCATTGCCAATAATGCTTCTCTGATGAGGCTTCTCTCGCTTCAGATGCATTTTAAGAACTAAGATATCCTTCAGCATGGCAAACTGAGACCGATTTCCGAGTCGCAGACAGAAGGAAGGAGGAGACGAGGAGGCACAAATTAAAGAAACGAGAAGCCTGTAGTCTGTCTCTGATCCTTTAGTCTTTCTATTCTTTGTTTTTGATTGCTGGCTGTCTTTCCCCCCCCTTTTCTGATTGATCCAGTTTGCATTTTTGAAAGTTGTTTTTCCTGGCATTTCTGTGCAGCACTTTGTTATGCCTCAATAGGAACTAAAAAAGAACACGCCTCCAATTTTTTCCCTTTTTAAAGTCTAAAGAAATGCATTCTGAAAACATTCAAAACAGATAAATAGGCTGTGATGCCCGGTGAAAAATATACAATTTCAACTTTATGCCTCGGTTTTTCCCACGTTCAGTACATGTACGGTACAGTTTGCAGATCACAGTGGATATTGAAAAGGCATAAAACCTTAGTTTGTGCCACTAAACAACAGCACATTGGTCCATGCTGTTCTCTGCAGTGTAATGCGCCGTCACAAGGAGTAGAAAATCTAATGAGTCTAATGAAAGTCTGTCCAATTAAAAATAAGCATTACTCGCTGGATTTTCAACCAATTTTCAAGCTTTTTGGTTTGCTGCATTACTGCTATAACTATAGTCCTGACACAAGGTGCTTGGTTACATTCATTACATCTGGGATTTCATTCCCAAATGACAGTGATTGCTACAATGTGTACTCTTAGTGCTGGTCCCAAGCATGGATAATTTGGGAGCGTTGGGTCAGGAAGGGGATCTGGCATAAAATCAAACATGTGGATCGAATACAAGGGATAGGGTGAGATGGAGGCAGATGACCTGCTGTGGCGACCCCTAAAGGGAGAAGCCAAAAGAAGACCAAGTTCCATCCATCCTTTGTGACGGGGTGGGGTGGTGGTGGGGTTGGAGCCTAACCCTGCAGCTATAGGGCCACAGGTTGCCAGCCTAATACAGAGAGACAATCATTCACACCTATGGGCAATTTAGAATAACCAATTAACCCAACCCCACTAACTGCATGTCTTTGGACTCTGGGAGGAAACTGGATTACCTGGAAACACAGGGAGACCATGCAAACTCCACAGAGAAAGGCCCGGGCCAAGGTGGATTTGAACCCAAGACCTTCTAGCTGTGAGGTAACAGTGCTAACCACGATGATCTGCTGTAAAATGTAAAAACTGGTGGGATTAATCATTAGTTGTTTGTCCTGGTTAAAAATTAAAAGTAATTTGGCTCAAAGTGTCTTCCTTGAGTGCTTTTTGTCCATCGCTGTCTTCAAACAAAAGTGCTCAGGAACAATGTTACGCAGCTCTGCATGTTGTTGTTTTTTTAAAAAATCTGGCACAAGTTAGTGTTTAATTTAAGTCAGTGTTAAAAAAAAAAAGAATGACTAATTGTGATATTGTATAATTCTTCACCTGTTAAGCGCAAAATTGCTTGATTTTAGCATTTCTGTGACTGGAGCAGCAAAAAAAGCACAAGAGTCTAACATTTTATCAAGTAACAGGTTAGAACTCACAGTCAGACCCCCTGAGTAAGATCGTGGAGGCAAAGAAGCATCTCAGAAGCTTGGAGGCTGCATCTACAGACAAAAGTTTTGCACTCCTGCAGTATTTTTGTTAATTTGCATGCTGATTAGAAATGCAGCTGAGGCTGAATGGGATTAGTTTTGAACCTCCTGCATACACTTCATTCAGAGGTTTACACACACTCATCAACAATGTTGAATTTATTTTGGATTTTCTCTAATCCATACAGGGTCTAAGTATAAATACAGGATCAAATAAACACTAATATTTGATTAAATGTCCCTTACCAAGTTGCACCTCGACCGGATGTTTTTGGTAGACATCCACAAACTTCTCTCTGGATATTAGACCTTGTTCTTGTCAGAAACAGTTAATTGGTTGGTTTTCTGACTTTTAAGCATGATCCACACATTTTCAGAAGGGCTGAGGTTGGGACTTGGGGAAGGCCATTCCAGAAGCTTAATGTTAGCTAGTTTTATCCATCCCAAAACCAGTTCTGATCTGTGTTTGGGATCACTGTCTTGTTTGAACACTCAGTCATATCCAAGTTTCAACCATTTGGCTATTGATCTGAGGTGAAGTTGAAGAATTTGGAGGTAGTTCTCCTTCTTCATTATTACGTCCAGTTTTTTTTAACTATACCAGTACCACTGGCAGCAAAACAGCCACAGACCATGATGCTACCACCACCATGTTCGACAGCTGGTACAGTGTTTTTAGGTTTGAAATCCTCACCTTTACTCCAAACATACCTCATCATTGTGGCCAAATAGCTCAATTTTTGTATTGTCTGACCATAAAAATGTCCTCCAGAAGGCATTTGGCTTGTCTATGTGGGCAACCTTAGCTCATTTGGGGGACACACCAAGCAGTCATGTCCTAGATCAGGGGTAGCCAACTCCAGGCCTCGAGGGCTACTGTCCTGCAGGTTTTAGATGTGTCCCTGATCCAACACACCTGAATCAAATGGCTGAATTACCTCTTCAGTATGCAGTCAAGTTCTCCAGACTCCTGCTAATGACTTCTATATTTGACTCAGGTGTGTTGGATCAGGAACACATCTAAAACCTGCAGGACAGTAGCCCTGGAGTTGGCTACCCCTGTCCTAGATGGACATGCCTAAAACACCTCACTTAGACGCATTCAGCAGGCATCCTGGTCAGATGCCTAATCCACCTCAACACTCTATTCTGAAGCAGCGCCCCAAAGGCTGAGTTCTTTGCCACATCTCTGAGGCCTAAAAGCACCAGGCCCATAAACCATTTGTTTATTCCCTTTTTTCTATTTTAATTACTGTTAAAACCAAACTCTTACTTCTGCCATGGTTCTTTCTGGAAGTCATCTTTGGGTTTCAGGAGGGATGCATCCATATCGTGTTTCCTTGGATGTTCATTTTTGTAAGCTAGAACCAATCAAAATCTGGAACATAGCCTCAACATGTGGGACAGACCAACAAGGGATAAAAATGCTGTGGGGTCTCATGTAAAGTGCAACACCTGGCCAAATTACTACGGGGACCACAAGCACCCAAACTAAAATTTATAGCAGTGCAAGATATTTCGATCTGAACCGAACCAAAGCTGTGGACAGAAGAACTGACAAACCTACAATGACATCCCTGCAGAATTGCACTGGATACATGTAAATGCCAACAATAAAACTGCAACAAAAAAAAAAGCAGCATGAATACCCTTAAGCCAGCTACAGGCCAGATTGCAAAGTGAGTTTTTAGGGCCATCAGTACATTCCACAGGAAGGAGTGGAAAGATAATGCTCTCTCTGCTCGATTACACTGTATGTCTGACATTTAGCTCAGGTTTCTTCAGAGACCATCCAGCATCAGCTCACTCCTTGAAAATAAATATCTTTGCACCAGCAGCTGAATACTAATGCAATGATAATGCCAAAGCTCCAATATAATGTTAAATAATGCATCTGAGGTTTAACGGCATCAAGTGAGAGGATAAAATTGGATTATTTTTTTTCTGTGTATAATATGGAATCATTTAGAAACACAAAGGGTATTCTCGTGTGCTCAAATTGCAGTAAGATGGCCTCCTCTGGAGCCAGATATGAATCCCTGCTGGCCTAAAATTGAACCGTTCCAAAGCATTTTCTCCTACTTCTGTTCTAACATTTTGCCTTTCAATTTCACTGACTAAAATTGAATACAGCCATCTATTTGTGGGCAAAATGACGGTTTCATACCCTTACACGGGCTTAAGATGAAACCTTTTGCAGCTCCAAAGTGAAACAGACGAATGAATAAAGGCATGATTCATTTTGTGCCACAGAGGCAAACTGAGAATCATATAAGCTGCAGCACATACCTTGTTCTGAATATCTTACATATAATTCAGGAGTTTAATAGTCACATTTTTATGCCTATTCATTATTTATTCTTTAATTCCAAGACCTGAATCACTGATTTCCCTCACAGACCAATATCCCCCTCTCCTGGCACAAATCTCCACCTTCCACAAACAGCTGATAATAAAAACAAAAAAAAGTGAGACAGCCTTATGAAATTGCTTGGTCACTGTCACGTTTGTCTTTAATGAGGTTTCAGCTGCAAACAGTCAGTTGATTTCAAGACCAGCAGTCAGTCGCTGTGGTGTTTTCAGAGGTTTCCCCTGCACTGTTCTCTTGTGTGCTGCGGCTGAATGCACTAAAGCACGAGCACCCACTGCACCGCACATCTCTTTATTAGCAGGCACCCACAGAAAAGTCAAGAAAGAACACGACAGGGTGAGCTTGCTCCCACTCTTCAGAACAAGGACAGAAAGTTGTACAATTACTCCCCCCCCCGTGTGAATCACAGCCTTTGCTCTGCCTCCTCCGCACAAAACGCAACCTGGACTGAACTGCGAGACCTTACCAAAGCTAAAACAGTAAGACTTTAAACGGGTCCTGCTATGCTTTTGCTCACTTTCTGTCAAATGTATTGTTGCAACAGTGGGTGCTGGTATTAAACATGAGATCAATGAATGTGCAAGTAATCCCAGGGAGCCAAAAGCTCAGCTAACTGCTCTAAATGCTAGGTTTCAAGCTGGATTTTTTGTTTTCTATTTTTGTGTCTATATAAAGTCCAAAAAGGCTTTTCAAGCCAAAATACCATTTGATTTTTGCTGGGAACTTTACTATAACCCCCTCCCCAAACTGCTCTTCAACAACAGTGTGAAATTGTAGGAGATTATTTGTCTTGGTCTGCACTGGACCTAGTTTTTATTTTCTGAAGGACTGGAACACTTTTTAATGGGCGTAGCTGCTGGATGGTTTTGTTGAAAGGTTCAGTAGGCGGCACTTGTAAGTATTAATTTTTGTCATATTTGCTGGAACTAACACTATATTCCAACAGTTGGATGTAACAGAGATCATCTTTGGAAAAAAAAAAAAATCTGGCTCCTCCCTGTGGGCCATTTGCAAGGATCTGCTGTACCTGAACGAAAGCAACCAATCAGAGTGAGAAGGTGTCTCCAACACAGTATGAATAACCCCAATGCCCAACACATGCTCTCACTCAATCAAGTGCAATATCTTAGGTGGTGGGTACAGAAGAAGTTTTGTAAATTAATTGGCTGATTGAGATGAAATGCAGCAAAAGTGCTCATTCCTCCTTTAATGAGGGTCTGCAAGCAAGTGTCTAGGTGGTTTACCACCACCTTCTGGCAGTAGTTGTGCATTACATTCTACCAGGCACCCATAAAAACAAGTAGAAAATATACAGTATTATAGATTTTTTTTAAATTGTTGCATAAATGATTAAAATTCAATAACTTAACACCTGTTTGAATATTTATAAATCTTTTTATGAGGCACAGCCAGCGAAAGAAAGGTGGCTTAAAGATACTTATAGTAAATTATTGTATTTAAAAATAGCTTAAAACCTTATAAAATTAACAAACACCACCAACAGGATGTGAAAAAACTTTGACTTCATGTCCAAAACATATTTGTAACTGAAGCTGAACGACAGCTAGGCTGCACTTTCCTGTAATACCAATATGTACCACAAACACAAACACAAACACGTAACTTTACTTTAAGCAGGCAGACAGTGAGAGGACTGTTATTTGTGCTGGGCTGGGATTAGGAAACGGAATTAGTGAGAAAAACTAAACAGCAGCACCCAATGATAAAACACTGCCCTCTAGTGGTGAATGCCTTTAAAATTTGCAGAAGGCAATTACAAAAATTACCTCTAAATGGACGGCAGCCTTAAATGAGGAGCTAAATCAGCATGTTTCCAACAGTGGATGAACTAAAAGCAGCTGCACCAATGTCCAGCACAAGATTAAAAACAAACAAACATTCTGAGCACTGATTCATGTAAAGCTACTTTAATAGAGCCAAAGAATAAATACATTAAAAAAAAAGAAAAGAAAGAAAGCCAGCAGGGAAACAAACTAAGATAAGCAAAGTGGACGCCGTTTCCCAAAAGCTGCTTAAGGCTAATATCATTGTATTATCCATCTCATTATCTTTTTTTTCTTTTTTTAAACTATGTTTCCCAAATGCAAAATAACTTAACATTCACAGAGATACCCACACGTTAAAGAGTGCCTTCTGCTCTGGCTGTAAAGAGCTGCAGGAAGGGTCTGAGATGAGGTTTCACTGCAGTTTTTATTGCTTATGCTAAGTTTTAAGTCTTGTGACTACCTTTCAGGGACAAGAAAAAGCAGCGGCATTTTGCACAATGCCTCTTATCTCTTTGTGTGAGATTTGTAATTTTTGTACAAGGTCAACAACAAATTTGTGTAATAACCTGAAATAAAATCAAACTGTAACCAGTGATGGACCATTTTTGACTTGATTTTTCTGACTGAAATAACACTTTTCTGTCACGGTGTGCCTGTTGCTTGCCACGGGCCTGTAAGAATGACAGAAAGATATTCATAATAAGTGCTCAAATACATACTGTATATATAAGTGTTGTGACAATCTTTTTAAGGAACTTCCTAAGGTGTTGGTGTAATTTGGCAACAAAAGCTGTTGACAACTGCACTTTAAGCTGTTTTCTCACTAAACAATTACAAATATTTCTACAACACTCAAGCTTTTAAACTGATGAACTGCATTTTTCTTTTTTCTGCACCCAAGTAGATCGATTATCAGGAAGCAGGGCCAAGATCTGTTAGCGTCCGAGCACAAAGAGCACTACTTTTCTCTGTGAAGATGACAGAGGGAAATTCACTTTCTCAGTCAAGATGAATTCCGGCTTTCCATTTAGATTTGAAAATTTGATTGGAGTTGTTGCAGATTATTATTCAGCACATAGATTTGTCACAGTAGAAGCAGAAACAAGTGTCAGTTTTAAGCCTGAGTTTTTGAAAGACAAATTTCAAGGTATACAATGACTGCAAAAAGCTAAGAGGACTTTCACACACTAGCTGTTGTAAAGAGGCACCACCCTGTCAATAGGTGCCCGGCAGATGGGACATTTCTTCGGCTCTGGCAGGGTCTCGTAGCACTGGCAGCAGGCACACACGTGACCACACTCTAGAAACACACAAGAGCGATCCCGGCTCAGGCAAACAGTGCAGCTGGTGGGGGACACGCTGCTCTCCTCTATATTAAGTTCACGCAAACGCTTCCTCTGCTGTTCCTTGAACTCCTCGAGCATGCTCCTCTCCTTCTTGCTCTGTTTGCGGTGCATGTACTGCTTCCACAGGATGTAGAGGAGCGTGGAGCAGGCGGCCATGCCGAACACAACCGCCAGAATCCTCCACAGTCTGACGCTGTTCCCCTGCTTCCTCAGGAGAGACTCGTGATCCAGCCGAGTGAGGAAATAACAGAAGCCCTGTTTGGGAGGCTGGAGCTTGATCAGGTTGTTATCCAGGACTAGCTCTCCGACCCCTGTGACGCTGTCTCCCACACGCAGCATCTCCTCGGTTTCGTGGATACCCTTCGGTCGCTCCCCGCTGATGAAGTGACCAATGACACTGGACAAGGATTGGACTGTGGGGTGGAAGTTCTCATAAGTGGTCTCCAGATCTAACTCCGCAGCATCTAATGGACGTATGACTCGGACTGTGGTTGTGATATCGTCATCATGTGACCCAAGGGCAAATGGCACTGTGTTAATGCGCTGATGGATGATTTTCTCAGTGCTGTTCCTGTTTGGAAACATCACAATCTTTAAATGTCTTGTTTTTGCACCAACATCCAAACCCCAGTTTGTAATGATACAAAATGGAGATCATCTGTTTTTGATTAATCATCGCATTATTTATTCATTATTATACAATTCTTTCTGACATGTAGCACATAGTGGAAAATAGTGAATTTCACATGTTACTGTTAGGCAGATGTTAGGTGGCAGAGCTGTCTGAACAGAGCGTGCATGACCAACGCTCGATGTTAATCTACACTACGAACAAGTCCACAAACAGGAGAGAATGCCAGGCAGACTGGTGCGATGCTCGGTATGCTGCGGACCGAGCGTGAAGGTGAGCCTGTTGATTTACTAGTTCATCTGCATTCCTGCCCTCACGTGTGGCTGTGAGTAGTGACTGACAGAATAAGAAGAAAATGAGGTGGGCAGCGGGTCTCACCGTAAGAGATAGGGTGAGGAGATTGGTCATTCGTGAGGGGCTCAGCATGGAGCCACTACTCTTCCACACTGAAAGGACCCAGTTTGAGGTGGTTTGGGCATCTAACTAGGATGCCTCCTAGGTGAGGTGTTTCAGGCATGCCGCAGGGCAGACCAGGACATGCTGGAGAGATTATGCCTCTCAGTTTGTGACCACCTCAAACAGGCATCTCTGCTTGGACTGCCACCCATGCAAGCCAGTTAAGTAGCAGAAAACGAACGGACAGAATAACTATAAGGAGTTGGCAGCATTTTTCCTTTTCCCTGAATATTTGTTTATTCTCGTGGAGAAAAGTTAACTGACAAGAAGATGACTTCAGCTTGACATAAGCTTAATTTAGTAGTTAGTGTTTGGCTCTTGAGTTGTTTAGCAGGCTGCTGTCTGCGTCAGTGCTACCATCTGCTCTCTCTCCCATACAACACTGACGTTACTGCTTTTTGTGAGAGCAAAATGGCAATACGTAATTCTGTTCTACATAATCCTGTTCTCCCTCTACGTAGATGGATGAAACTGATGATGCCATTATTAAACCAAAAAAAAAAAAAAGAATATAAATATTGCCCCTTTTTGATTAAAGAGCAGATGTTTACTGTGGTTTACTGTTTCAGTTGAACTAACAAAACATTGGGACGGTCAGGACACCCGCCTTCCCACCCCAAAAAACCCAAAACATTTTTACCTTCTTACCATAAGTGAGTCGTGCGGTTCCACACCATCTTCTCCTCCTTCAGCGTCAGCCTCTCAATGACGCCTTTGCAGTTATCAACAAACTGGCTGTTCAGCGTTTCCTTCACAGATCTCACCACACCTGTGGTGTGTAAGAAATAAAGACAGTGTGCAAAATGTTACAGGACTATCAATAAAAGCAAAAGTTACTTTATTTAGGTCTTCAGAGAATCGACTAGCAAACCTTCTATGATGGCATATGGGATACATCTTCCAGGAGTTTCAGACAGGATGGTTTTCAAATCCTGGTCAAGGGAGACTTTCTTTGCTTCCTGTAGAATAAAGAAATATTATATATATTATATATACACACACACACACACACACATATTTACAACTCTTCACATGACAGACAAACCATGCAAAAATGTATCTAACCTTTAATCTAGCAACTACTGTAACTCTGTTCCTGTAAATGGAATAGAAGAAAGCAGTCAGAGCCGAGCTGGTGGCTAAAACCACAATCTGTGCTGTTGAGGGTTTCCCACTGGACTCCATGCTGAGATGTGCAGCATTCAGGGCCGCTGTGAGAGAGAAGATGAACATATCAGAAAGGTATCATTCAAGTAGATGACCACTGTCGGGGTTTATTCTACATAGAAAGATTTATGGTGATCACCAAAGGTGTTTTAGCCAAAGAATTCTAACATTATGGGCAAACAAGCTTCTGTTGGCAGTGCAACAGTCTAAAAGGCAAAGATAATGAATTTACTATGACAAAGAGAAGCAAATCTTCACAATTCTGATTTTTAAATAAATTTTCTGCCAATGGACTTCAAACGCCTTATTTTTTCTACTAAAAATCCAAACATATTAGGTTTACACTGATACAATAGTTGATCCTAATAGTTATTTTTTAAATCTATGACATGGGAACTTGGAGCTCAGTCCCTCTGCTGCTCCCAGCCAAAGGTAAAAAAACATGAGAAAACACTGGCCAAAATTTTCTTATTTACACTTTGTTTTCTTATTTATACTTAATAATACTGTGAATAGGTTTTCTATTCATTGTTTCTGTATATATTGCTCTTGTCCATTCTCATTCTTGCTGTCTTTTAGTTTTAACTGGAGCCTGAGTACAAAATAGCGTCAGTACGTGTTGGAATAACAATAAAAATCCTTGAATATACGGGCTTTCCTTCTGCTATTGCTAAAAAAATACTGAAAAAGGAATGTCAGAGGAAAGTTTGTTTGGCAGCTAGTTACTAATTACAGACTAAATTTTAAATACGATCTTATAAATCACCCATAAACTGCTCATCGGTACGAAACAACAATCATAACCTAATATGTATAGATAATATAGTACTTTTGAAAAGGACAGCTCTGCATTTCTATAATTTTTGCAGTACTCATGAATTAATTTCCTAATTTGTGGACCTTTGGTTGCATTGGAGCATTTTAACAGTGTGTAGGACTTCTTCTTAGTTAAAGGCACTGGATACCGCTCATAGCCCGTATATGAAAGGTAAAATATACACAGTTTATGGTCACTGTAGTCAGGACACTAAAATAGCCCTCATTAAATACCACAAGGACGTTAGCTTTCGTAAACAAAACATTACCCTGTGCTAACAGTTAACTCATCACCTTACATGGTAAAATTAGTCTTCGCTAGTAAATATCCCTTCGTTTAACCCAAGTCGTTGGCTGGAGAGTTTACTTATGTTAACGTTTCCTTCACTTCCTTAACTGAGCTTACGCGCTAGCTTGCTAAATTAGCAGTTTGCTAGCTATGCTTTAGCTGGAAATCAAAGGACGACTGAGACGCATCTCTGAAAGAAAACTGCACACTAATCAGGCAATTAACAACAGCTTGTGCGTACTGTCCAGCCTGTCTTTACACTCGTCCTCCTGTCAACAAACCTTAAGCATCAGCGGAGTCCGCAGCTAAACCAAAACGAACCCCAGAAAGACGCCGTCATGCAGTTTTCCTCCCCGCCAGCAGATGGCAGTGTGGCAGCGTACATCCACTGATAACGCACAGTCACACGAGCTCCTGTCCTAGACTGGCATTGTTAGATAAAACTAAACCAAAAACCAAAATTGGAGCTGGAAAAACATTTTAGTTTACTGAAATAAAAACTAAAACTATTAAAAACTAGACATCATGAAACGACAAAAACTAACTGAAATGAAACAAACTAGGCAAAATAAAAATAAACAGAACATGTCCTCAGTTTTAGTCTTTGACAATGTGGCCAAATCAGTCAAGCATCAGGAGGAGACTTTGGTGCATGTCTGGGATGTATATATGGCATGAAAAGCTGTGCTTGTTTTGTAACATCTAGTCTGAACTTCTTAAATCTGTATCTTAAATTCCTACACGTTTTAGTCATGAAAATGAACACATTTAACACTAACAACTAGAGTGAAATGAGCAAAGCCACTCTGCAAACTAACAAACTAAACAGAAACTCGAAGCTCAAAATGAAATTAA
>JAMQGT020004566.1:0-70195 GCA_024447675.2 Pterophyllum scalare
TATCTGTCCTGTACTTCGTTCAGTTACGTATGCTCCATATTATCCACAAAAAGCAGAGATAAGATTCTGAATTCACCAAGGTGGAAGCCTTCCGGCATATGGTTATACCTAGAAATTCTGTGCATAAAAATTATGAACAGAATTGGTGACGAAGAATAGCCCTGGCAGAGCAATACAGACCAAGCTCTCACTGCAGTTGTGCAGGGACTGAATAACCTGTTACAACAGGCAAGGCACCCCATACTCCTGCAGCATCCTCCACAAGATACCCCAAGGGATGGGGACAAATGTCTTCTCAAAGTCCGTAAAACACATGTAGACTGGATGGGACCAGGACAAAAACTGCATTGTTCCGCTTGAATTCTGGAGGAATCGACAGATGGATTGATAGATGGATTGGGGGCACGACTGCAGTGATGTGGACGCTGTATCAGTCCGTTTTGGTGAAGAAAGAGCCAAGCATAAAGGTGAAACTGTTGATTTACCGGTCGATCTATGCCCCTACCCTTACCTATAGTCACGCTTTGGGTAGTGACTGGGTAGTGACTTTGCTGAAGGATTAGGTGAAGGGCGCAGTCATCCAAGGTGGGCTTAGAGTAGAGCTGCTACTCCTCCACATCAAAAGGAGCCATTTAAGGTGGTTTGTGCAAATGAATAGGATGCCTCCTGGGCATCTCCTGAGTGAGGTATTGTTTGTAGGTATAATGCTAGGCAGACTGAGCCAGAAGGTGAGCTTCAGCATTGCTATTTAATGAGTGCTGCACAGGTGAAAACGTCTCAGTGTTGAAGCTTGTACATCTGCTGCTTTCTCTTTCAATCTGGTCACCAACAAGTAATCCCCGAAGTCCTCCTTAAATGGATGGATGGATGGATGGATGGATGGATAGATGGATGGATGTTTATTTTTTTCTTTTTGTTAAGCCATGGTAAATGGTAATGCTAAATGGACTGGTCTTACAGTATATAGTATTTGTATATAGCTTTGAGTGCTTTGAGGTTGAGCACTCAAAGCACCTTCAACAAGTCTTTTTCCTGCATCTGCACACACATTCATACAACACTATCTATCCCTAAGTGCTTTTGAGTAGCATCCACACACATCCATATTCTGATGTATGCATCGGGTATGCCTAAGGATGGTTTGACATCTAACTGGATCAATCCATCCACATTCCGATTAACTCCTCTACCACCTGAACCACATGTGCCCCTTAAGAACTGACTACAAGTATAGAAAAAGCACCTGACACAAGGGATGAACCACTGTTATGTCTACATATAACAGACAACTTAACAAAGAACTAAGTATAAAAACACATTGATGTATAGTTGAATCAACACATTTTAACAGGTGTAAAATTGTGTTTTTCTACCAACAAGGTGATTCCCAAAGAACTATTAGCGGAATACTTTGCATATCTCTGCATGGTGTGCAGTGTCTCCTTAAAAAAACTGAGGAAACTGGACAAGTCAAGGACAAAAGATGAAATGGCAGGCCTAAAACACTATCTGCAGCAGATGAACAGTATCTGAAAGACATGTCCTTAAGAAACAGGAAACTATTCAGCAAAGATCTGAGACAGGACCTGAGAGATGCATCTGGCCCTTCAGTTGATCCATCTACTGTTCACTGAAGCCTCATCAGAAATGGTCTCAGTGGAAGGTTTGCTGTCAAGAAGCAAAATATAAAGAAATGTTGGGCTGTTGGGAAAGCAATCATGCATAACCCATAGACCAGACTGTAGGACTAACGCCAAATATATACAACTGGCAATCAAACCCTGCAGTGTCCTCTCTACTTAGTTACATAAATTAATACTTACAAATGTAATTCTACTGTTTGTTGCAAGCCAAGCAAAGGTATGTGCCAATCACTTTTTTTGTGGCCAGACCTTCCTAGCACAATGTGGAAACAAGATGTTTCAGGTTTGGCAATACTGGCCAACTGATTTTATCACTTTCATCCCACTTAAAGACAGAACTCCCTGTCATGGCACAGTAGTAGTTAGTTTTTCACAGAGGCATCACATTGCTCTGTGGGGCACAGAGTTTCAAAGTGTGAATACAGCAGCTCAAATATGCTACTAAGTGAAAAAATTGTCTTCCTTTCGGCAACATCCACCCATATGCTGCTGAATCTGGTGCTGCTGTTGAAAATCAGAGGCCACAAATTTCAGTAAGAAAAGACTGGAGGATAAAGGCATAATGCACACCAACACAGAGAGTTGACTCAGAATGTACTTTTGTTGTTGGGTAAAGATATATAAAAACCTATTAGATAACAGACACTGCCAGGGCCAATGTCCAAACAGCCAACAACAAACACATGTAATAATACTGTAATCATACTAAAGCAGTAAAAAGCTTTTATACCTTCAAGTCTGATAAGTATATGCAAGAAAGCACACAGCAACTCACCAAAAGGCAATAAATCTAATACAAACAACAACAACAACAAAAAAGATTATTAGTCAACAATATTGATCCAATGATGGATTTTATTTGCCTATTCTGTTGCATCGTGGAAAAGGCCAACAGTGCTGAGTAAACACTTGAAGTACAGAGAATCTCTTTTGTTACTCTCTGTCCAAATGCTGGCAGGTGTTTATGTTGAAGTCAAGGGATGCATGTAATTAAAGCACTTTATATTCTCAGCACTAAGTATAGCACAAAATGTTGCACAACAGACAAATAAACTGTGTGTTCTCTACCAAGGAAACTGTTTTGTCAGTAAACTTGTGTACATGTGTTTGCACATTTGCATGAATAAATAACTGCAGGATGCTGGTAAATTAAATGTAAAGCAACTGAACTCGGTTTAATCTTTTGCATATGTTGTTCAAATTTCTATAGCTTTACTTCAAAAACACTCTAACTCTGTCAGCTATATACTACTGCTACTGCTCTTGGTCACACTTGAATTCCAAATTTCAAACTCTACACATATTATTACTGAGCGATATACAGTACTGAAACATGTGCAAAGAGGTTGTACAGTTCTAACAAGTTTGAAAGTCAAAATTTGGTATGACTACCTTTATTCTTCAGCACAGCCTGAACTCTCTTAGGCAACTTTCATGTAATTTCTTTAAGCAATCTTCAGGAATAATTCTCCAGGCTTCTTGAAGGACATTCAAAGCTCTTCTTTGTATATTGACTGACTTTTATTTCATCCACTGTCAAGATGATCCTACACTGCTTGAGGAATGTTGAAGTCCAGGCTCTGGAGAGGCCAATCCAATCTTGTGTGTTTTTCTATCCAGGTATGCTTTTCCTGCATTTGCAGTGTGTTTGAGATCATTGCCATGCTGAAAAATTAAGCTGCTGCCAATCATGCCTTGCAGACATGCAAACGCTTTCCGGATGGTGGTGCATGGTTGATTCATACAATACCATCTGGGGATCTTTGACAAGATCCCCAACACTGGGTTACAGATGACTATAGACACTGACTGTTGTACCTCCCTCCTGATCTCTTCTGTACATATTAATGATGATTTGAGGCAAAAGTTAAAAATTTGGATTGATCACTTCATAAGATCTATTGCCACTGGTTTTCAGTCCAATTCTTGTGTAATTTGGAATACCTCCACCTTTTCTACTTGTTTCACTTCCTTAAGAATGGTTTCTTGACAGCTACACTTTCACTGAGACCATTTCTGATGAAGCTTCAGCAAGCAATAGATGGATCAACAAGGCTCAGATGCATCTTTCAGGTCCTGTGTCAGGTCTTTGCTGGATTTTTTTTTCCTATTTCTTAAAGACATGACTCTCAGATACTGTTCATCTGCTGCAGATAGTGTTTCAGGCCTGCTAATTTTTCTTCTGTCCTCCACTTGTCCAGTTTTGTCAAATTTTTTAAGGACACGTTTCCCATTATGGCAAGATATGCAAAGTTTTCAGCTAATATTTCTTTGGGAATCACTTTGTTGGGCCACAAATATTATTTTATGCCTGTCAGACTGTGTTTTCTTTGACATTCATATATTCAACAAAAAAATGTGGACAAATTGTGTGTTTTTGCAACAAGGTGCTCGTAACAAAGTGGCTAAGCATACAATTTATAATTAGTTCTTTGCTAAGTTGTCTGTTATGTGTAGACAACACTTGAGTTAGCTGCCTGTTTTAAGCTTTCATGATTCACAGGTCAGTGTTAAGTGGCTTCACAAATAAGCAAACAAAAGAAACCCTCTAAAAATGGTCAGGTACAAGGAGACTGATAGTAGTAATGATAGTAATGATTTACTCTTCAAGTAAAGGAGCAAAGGCATGGCATGGAAAGAAAACTGAAATACTTTTGAGCAGATCTGTGATGAGGTAAGTAAAACAAACCAAGCTTTCCTGGTTTATGTGAGAGTCTGGGCAGATTAACTAAGTGCAGATGAGATTATGCACACACCTGGTTCGATCTGGGCATACGATGATGTCTTTATTTGTGCAGATATTCTATATTCAGGCATATATCCGCATGCACGTGTGTGACTGGTTTTGCCATGAGGAAGTGTGTGTTAAGCTCTGGCTTGAGTTCTGAGCTTGGTGTGTGAGTCATCTGGTTATGCAGCCAGGCATTTCTAGAGCTGGGAGAAGCTGAAAAGCCAGACAGGCTGAGCCAAGGCTTTCTCTAGTTAGAGGGCATCACACACACACACACACACACACACACACACACACATATATATATATATATATATATATATATATATATATATATATATATATATATATTTATATATATATTTATATATATATTTATATATATACACACACACACACACACACTCTTCATCTCTCATACCTCTTGTAGCCTTCCTATATTTTTCATTCTTTTCATTTTCCTTGCACCTCCTTTCTCCTGTCCTCACCTATATTCTGCTAGTACTAAATAATTAGGAAACAAAGCAGAGGCACTGCCTGCTTCCTCACCAGCTCATTTAGATACACAGCAGTATTTGTGATGATGCAGTGCCACTTCATTATGGCTGGTTGTTTGGTCTGTCTGCCGCAGAATGAGTGGGTGTGTTATACAGAAATGGATTCAGAAAGGGGCAGGGAAAGAGAGAGAGTTCGAGAGAACGAGTAGTGGAAGGAGCACTGTGGTTGCCTGTGTGTTTGAGGACACGTGTGTCTGACTGCTCAGGAACAAGGGGTTCTGATCAATAGCTCCTAAACAGCTTGACTCTCCATCAGTATCAAACTCGGCAGACGATGGTGACTCACACATCTGCACAAACTCGCAGGCAACAGATGCTTTTCTATATTGACAAACCAAAAGTCCATGCGTGAGTCCATGTGGAAGTTCGTTAATTTTGAGATCACTGCTGGTAAACAAGCCCTTCAAGCAGTGTAGACTCCAGAATTCCTAAACTCCTCTAATCACATCTTTAGTGTGAATACTGGTGAGAAAGTAGCATTAAATCTCATAACCCTGGATGATGTAGCTTTTTTAACAGAACACAGTGGAGCAAAAAAGAAAAGTAAAAGCGAGTTGAGAAAGAAATAGCTGGTGAAAGAGCGGTGGTCTCCGATGACTTCTGCAGTCTGTTCCATCCCTTTAATTAGTCCCATTGGAATGCCCTCCCCGCTCCACGCAGCTGATCAGTTTCCTCTCCATATCTCCAGTCTGTTTTGTGTGTGCGCACACGTGGGCATGTGTGTTTGTATGCATCTTAGCTAAAGCCGGACAGACATCTCACGGGCATATGAGCTCTGGATGAGTTCCCAGTGGTAAAAGAGAAAAATTTAGTGGAAATGCATTAATATTCTAGGAGTTTCCATTCTTTAAGATATAAGCCATTTGGAAAATGGGATCCCTGTACTCTCTGCATCAGTCGCTGCAGCAATTAACATAATGTGATTTTGATATTAGCACACACAGTGTTAACCCATGGTCACAAAAATTGATGTTTTGATTTTCTTATATATTGAGGAACAGTTTGTCAGTGACATAATTTGCAAAAAAAAGAATAAATAGTTTTTAAGGCAGTGGGTTGTGCCAGTACAGTAAAAGGCATATTTAGGGGTGTGTCACACCCCTGTTTGATTCAGTTAAAAACAGGTGCAATTGTCCATTTATGCTGGTGTGAGAGCTGTCAACTCAACACTGGTGCAAACCAATCAACCAGCCTGAGACCAACTGAAAAAGGAAGGTTTTGGTCCAGTTCCATATAGAGGTGCACTGGAATCGTGATATTTGCTTCCAGCAAAGCTTTGGCCTCCTGAACTTTTGCTGTTGTTAATTCGTAAATCTAAACTACAGCTGAAATCATCTGTTCATTGTGATCCATAAGCAACATGAAAAAAGTAATATACAGTTTTCTATTTATTTATGCAGCTGGTAACTATAGTAACAGGTTTGCATGTCAGCACATGAGTGCAGGGAGTTTTCATAATCAGTCAGATAGTCAAAAACACTTTAAAAACGGGGTGTGAGTAGCTTCTCAAATTCAATCAGAAGCTCTGGCAGATTTTGCCAGATTTTGAAAATAGACAAACCTCCCCCTGCAGCTTCTTCCTCTTTGTTCAAAGCACAGAACAAACAGCAAGCATGGCCACACATGCTCTAAGAGTAAGTTAAAACTGACATCTGGCTTCACACAAGGTTAAAACCCTGTTCTCCTATGTGAAAATCCTCTGCTCGAAACAATGCACCACTCTATTTTACTTCTGGCACATGCCATTTTTTTTTTTCTCCCTCTGTCTGGGTCCTATGATTGGTCAGAGACCTGTGATTGGTCAAAGGCACTCTTCCATTACAGGCTTACACTTGAAAACAGAGCCTAGAAGAGGTGCAGGGATCAGGTTCTCTCTCACATCACTTGAATTACAATATGCTGAAAGGTTATTTATTTATTTATTTATTTGACCAGTGAAATCAACAACATGTTGCCTCCCCTAGCTTAATGACAAAGAGACAAGATTTATTTGTCTCATCTCTTTGTCATTATTCATAATAAGTATTCAGCTTAGTGTAAATCATGCTCGCAATTAGTTAACAAATGGGAGAAAACAGTCCTGCTTACTTCACATTTACCAGTGCCACACACCAACAATGTTATCATTTTTACGAGGGCCACACAGGTGTTTATGGGCCCTAAAATCTTCCCATTATTATATGATGTCATATTGCAATGACAGTAATTTCAGCTCTAACTGTGAGAAGATCTTTGGCACCAATTAGCGGTGACATCTGTGATCCCTACAATCTGTTACCTTGTGTTTTTTTCTGTCCTTGAGCGTAGAAATTAACTAGCTACTGTATGACTGTGACTTAGGAACAATAGATATGAATCATAATCATCCTGACAATTTAAGGAAGAGATGACTATCTCACTCGCCTGAGGAGCAAAGGTCATCATGATGCTCGTTGTTCTATTTAAAGCCAAAGTATCAAGAGAAAATAGAAGCTACGGTTTGATACCGTCAAGAAGCAGCAAAGAGGAAAGGAAAGGACACAGAGATGGATGAAAGGTAATTAGGCAAGTGTATAGGAGGTAAGTAAAAGAGCCAAAGGGAATGGTGCAAGGATGAAGGAGAAGGAAGGAAGCCAATGTTACCAGGAAAGCTAAAAAGGAAAAATTAGTTGGAAAGACGCAAGGAAAGACGCAAGGAAAGAGCAGCGCCGTAACAAAAATTTATAATCACATAATAAATATTGTTTGGAAATATTTGGTTGGCACACTGGTTGATGATTATTTTGATGACAGCCAAGTATCTAAACCACAGTCTTTGACCCCATATTTTTGTCTTCCTCTTAATCATCAGCCTGACAACATGTGACATGTCTGTCACATTTGGTCATCTGTGAAAACCACATAGCACCAGTGGTGGACCTGACAATTCTGGTATTCTATGGCAAATGTCAGTCAGGCTCCATGGTGCCAGGCAGTGAACACAGGGTCCACTAGAGGATGTCAGGCTTTCAGACCAGCCTCATAAAGTCTGTTTCTGATTGTTTGGTCAGAGACATTCACACCAGTAGCCTGCTGGAGGTCATTTTGTAGGACTCTGGTAGTGCTCCTCCTGTTCCTCCTTGCACAAAGGAGCATATACCAGTCCTGCTGATGGGCTGAGGACCTTCTACAGCCCTGTCCAGCTCTCTCAGAATTGCCTCCATGCTCTTTAGACTGTCCTGTCTCCCTCCCCTCACCCCCAACCAGTGATGGCATTTGACTGCCCCTCCCTGAGCCGGGCTCTGCCAGAGGTTTCTTCCTGTTAAAAGGGAGTTTTCCCTTCCCATTGAGTGCTTGCTCATAGGGGGTCATTTTGATTTTTGGGTTTTCTCTGTAATTATTGTATGGTCTTTACCTTACAATATAAAGTGCCTTGAAGCAACTGTTTGTTGTGATTTGGCCCTATATAAATGAAATTGAATTGAATTGAAGTAGCGATGGCATGTATTGATGTGCCATCCTGGAGGAGTTGGACTACCTGTGCAACCTCTGCGGGGTCCAGGTATTGCCTCATGCTACCATTAGTGTCACTGACCCTAGCCAAATACAAAACTAGTAAAAAAGAAAAAAGAAACTGTCAGAAAAGATGAGGAGGGAAAACATGTCAGCGGCCTCCACCTGGGGTTGTCTCACTGCTGCTCCTCTAGTGCATCTGTTGTTAATTTTATGAACACCAAAGCACCTGGAACTGATTAACAACCCCCCCCCCCAGTTAATTAACTAACTAATCAACATGTCAGATGTTTAACTGACTTAACACTATACTTTAAAAAGTGTTCCTTTAAATTTTTTGAGCAGTTTATGCTTCTTACTAAGATTGTTTTTATTGATACAGGACTATAGGGAATGATACATGGGGATTCTAAATAACACGTTACTTTGGACCTCTCACCTCTTCTTCAAGGTCAAATAAGGTCGAACTTTCACTAGGTCATATTTAGGAAATGATACGGGTATATGGGGATTCTAAATTTCTCTTTACATTTTGCATCCAAATATTATGCCATACCCCTGATCTCACTTTTACATTTCACATCTACCTTTCTTTCAAGTTGATCCCAAAATGTGTTGTCAAGAGAAAGAAAATGAGCTGCCGAGTTAATTACAAATATACTATATAATGTTATATAATAAGTTCAAGTTATTCATGCCCAGTTATTTACAGATCAATAATTATCACCTACTCCTACATATTTGTGTAATCAAAGTAAACATCTGTCGTGCTGCCCTTATCAGCTTTTTACTGCGATTCAAACTTGTTAAAGTATATTTAAAATAAAGGAAAAAAATGAATATATACAAAATACAACACTATTCCCTTAAAAGTAAATACTGACCAGAGAGTGAGCTGCCTTGGTGGAGGTTAGAGCTCTCAGAATGTGTCTTGTTTTTTAAAATGAATTTGCCATCTATTCACATTTATCTTTTGCAAGGTCACAGGGTCTTTCAGTAATAAGGTACACAGCTTGATGTCCCAAACAGAAATGTACTTAAGGTCAAATCCTGGTGCAGCCTGAATTACACTACTGTAATAGCAGAACAGAAATAATAAGCCATGAAAAATTACAAGTGTGGGTCACCCGCACCTTGTATCTCCACTTACTCAACTAACATGTAGGTGCTACACACAGCAGGAGATAAGAACTAGGAGATGATGCTTTGTCAACGGGAATCTGGGTATTCTTGTGAGTTAATGGACAGGCTTGTTTTGTAGCCAGAGTTAGAACTGCAAGGACTCTCCGAACCTAATTGCAACATTGGGAGATTTCAGCTCGATTAGACCCCCTTGATCCTGCCAGAAGCATGTCTGTCTGTGTGTGTGTGTGTGCATTTACATGCATGAGTGTGTGCTTCACATGTATGTTTCATTAATCAAATCCACAGTTTGGCCTTTGTGGATAAATTCGGTCCATGTGACCTGTAGAAAAAGCCAGTAGCTAAAAATGAAACCTCCAATTTCACTACCGATGTGGAAACTCAACACTAACTCTGAAACTGTGTGTACATGTGAGTCGATGTGCATGAAAATAAGGAGAAAGATGGGGAAAACAAGAGGGAGCAATAATAAGGAGTGGGCGTTTCCTCATCATTCCTCAACCTCTATCAGTCTTTCACTAGTTAACATGCACAATGACTTCAGCAGAGTGCACGTCACAGACTTGACATTCCCATCTCTCAAATCAGTTTTTGCCTGCTGCTGCTACATGTGTGTCCCCGACACATCCCTAAAGCTTGATTTGACCCAAGGGTGTCACACTCCATCCATCTCCATCCTCGCTCCTTCTTTGGCTCTGCCTCTGTTTGCCGCACGCTGTGCTAACCTGAAGAGCCGCTGCACCGCGAGGTACGATCCTGATGTCACTACCAATCCATCGTCCACACACAACACAGCCAACCCGAAAACATCCTCAGGTCAAACACACACAAAGAGAAAAAAAAACACACTGCTGCAGTGCGCGGCTGCTGACAGTGCAGATCCAGGTGGTTAACGCAGTTATGTTGTCTGAGCCTTCTCTATCATCCACTAGTCCAACAGCATCAAACAATAAAAGGAAATGCCAGCCTTCACCTACAGGCGTGAGCTACACCAACCCTATAAGCTGGCTTAACACTGCAAAAATAACATCAAAGTCCTTCTCTCCGTAGAATACACAGCAGACCACTTTTATATTTATCTGTCACGTTTTGACTACACTTCAATTTCTGGCGAGGTTCTTGGGCAATGACAGAAAAGAACACTTTGAACTAAATAAACAAATGCAAAGAGGGATCTCTTGAAGCTTTGGAATTGAGGAAATATATTAAAGCAAAATGCTAATGGCCTCCACTATGTGCTCCCCGATGTGGGAAGCAAGGAAGCGTCAGGCATGGGAGAGCACAGATGGAAAAAATAACCCGGGAGGAAGAAATTGCTTCTTTAATTCAATTTAATTGCAGTTTGTTTTTTTTTACTGTGGTACACTTGGCTGGAATTATTACAGCACTTGATGTTGAAGGTGGAAGTCCATCCAGTACTTTAAGCCTTTTTTTTGACAAGTGTAGTGCTTTTTTTTCTGCAGAACAAGAACAACAGTTAAAAAGTAAAACTCTGACTCCAATGAACAAGCACCCTTACGACACAGGTAAGGCAGAGCAGTTAAAGTCTCATCAAAGAGTAAAAACAATTAGGGACTACAGAGCCTTAGATGCTTTAGGATAACTACCTCCAGGACAGTTAAGCTATTGGATCCAAAGAAAAGGTGCAGGACTTTGCTTGTTTCTGGACTCGGTGACACGGGAAGAATGCAGGTTCTGCTTTTCCAGCTCACTTTAATGGCAGTGTGATTTCATCCGTCTGTTTCCCAGACAGACAGGTGAAAGTGACCGGCAGTAAAAGCACTTACTCTGTCTCTCGCTCTCCCTTCCACTCGCCCCTCTTTCTTTCTTTCTCCCTTTATTCTTTCCTCCCTGTGCCTCCCAACTTAATTTTTCATCACACTGTGGTTTGTCAGAAGCTTGGGCCTTTTTCTTTTCTCCACTGCCCTCAGCTGGCATATTTAGATTGCGGCTCTACTCCACATGCATAGCTTTCTCTTGTTTGTACTGACTTACCAGTCATTACTGTCTTCATCACTGACATAAACTGGTTATCTTAATGTCTTTACATTAGAGCAGCAATGATTATTCAGAGAATCAGTCATAAAAGCCCACTTTTTAAATAAAAATAAATAATACCACCTGACTTCTAATAAATACAGACTGGCTTCCTCCTTTTTTTGACTTTTTTTTTTATGATAACAGTCATGCGGTTGTGTCTCTTGAACATGTTTTTTTTCCGACATAAAAAAAGACAGTTTATGACATAAAAAAGACAGTTTCATGCATTTAAACACAAAAACTCATGGCCAAACTCCTGAATCACTTTGTTCCCTGTTGAAAGTAAAAACTTTCTCACTGTAAAGACCCCACAGACACACACACACATACACAAACACACAAACACACTTTGAAAACAGCACCTGCCATTAAGGATACCAATATTTCATTTAAATTCAGTCATGCCAGATTAAAAGACAAGCTGCTGCCAGTTAGGGACCTTAAAAAATGTTCAATATGGCTGTAAAACAACTTCATCCAGAACTGGGTTCATTCATGTGTGTCAGTGGAGGACTGCCAACACTGCTAGCTTCAGTTTATGTAGAAAAAAAACACAGTTTTTGACAAAGGGGAAGCAATGGAGCAGGATAAAAGTATAAAAGTTCAGTGAACAACTGTCTTTTTCAGATTGATTTTATTTTTGTGTGTGCGCGTTTGACTTTTTGTGTGATGGCCAGAGATGCGAGTAGATGAGAGGCAGGAGGTAACAGTTAGTGTCCGAGTTGCCTCCAGAAACTTCTGCCTCAGATTTATGAATACCATAACGAGGAAACAGCTTGAGTTTAAGCATTGGTACATCTTCCTGTTTTGTTGCCATTTTTCTTGTCTGTCTTTCTCTAAAGCACAACACAGCATTAAAAGCAGGGCGTCTCAATGATGGTTTCAGTCCTCTCTGGTCTCATTCTGTAACTCTCCTAAACTCCCCCAGCTCAGACCTATTTCTCTGCCCTAAATGCATAATTCTGTAAATGAAGCATCTGCTTGGGTGGTCCCTGTAGGCCCATGTGTATCAGGCTGAGGCGGACTTAAAAATAGTTTTACTAACAGTTCCCAAAAATATGTAGCACATGATTATGTTTTTGAAAATTGTAGAACTTCGTACTGTATGTTAATGTTTAATATCACATTTGGTGGATGAGCTGTAAGCAGTATAATCCCCAAAATGAGATAACAGATGCTGCAACTATTTAGATGATGAGTCATGATACTAAAGAGGTAGGTTTCTGTGTAAACTGAAATTTGTATTTAATTTATATTCATTTTCTTAAATTATGCCTGTATAAAAAGCATGAACAATCAACTGGAAGCTTTCACGCAAATAATAAGCAGCAAATACCAGAGACACCAGCCAAAGAAGTACTTCCCAATATTTATCCAGACAAAATCACCAGTATTACGTGAGGGTTTCTGTATTAGTATTAACTAATGATGTATTAGCATGAAAACAAGTTTTGAATTATTTCTCTTTGTGCTGGATATCATGAATTTGTCCTTACATATGGGAATTTTTGGTGCACTCCCAAAAAAAATGTAGCCAGCACCACAATGATACGAATGAAATATGATGTCAGAACAGAAAATTGTAGCACGAACCTTCACTGTTCCCCATATTCACCCCCCTGCATTTGTTTTTAATAATAACCACATTTAAATTCCTAAATGTAAAGTTATTAGACAATGCTAATTTAACAGGATAATACAAATATTTTTGTCTAAAAAGTATGTTTCTTTTAAAGTCCCAGACTGAAGCGGAGAAAAGTCTACCAGCAACTGGATGAAAACAGTGGCAGTCTACCTTAACAACTCTATTAACTCACCAGAAGCAAAGGAAAGAAACAGGGCTGTAGATGAATCCATTCCCATGGACCAGTGTTGATCTAATCTTAATTTTAAAAAGCTGTGTGCCTCTTACTTTGGTAATTTTCTTCCCCCATTGTTTCAAAAATGATGTTAAGGATTAAATATTTCCCTCAGTATTGGTACTGCAGTATTGTGAAAACCCCAGTCCTAACTGTTACCTGTAACTCTACAGGCGTTCCTTTTAGCAACATGGCTTGTGTCAACATGTATACGGGTAATTTGGCAAACATCGCTTTTTCTATGTGTTTTGAGCTTTCGTCCACATGTAAACAGCATTTTAGGTCACTAAAAATCTTCACCCACCTCCCGAGGGGAAGATTTTCAGAAATTCCGTTTCATTGTTTACATGTGGACAAGTAAAATGGAGATTTTGTCTTACAACATCAAAGGTGTGCCCCTTTATCTTTACCCTTTGGGGGTTTTTTGTTGGTTTTTTTTTTTTTGGACAACAGACTGTGCCCCGTGTTATTGTTCGCAGGCTTCCAACCTGGCCAATATTTCTATACAGTCAGGGTTATAGCACCACCTGTTGCTTTTGGCATTGTTAGGCATTGTTTTTTAAGCATGTTCATGTGGACAGAAAGTGGAAACAAACATGGAAAACTCCCCCTGCCCCTGTACTGTACATGTGGATGTAGCTAAATTGTGAGTTCAGTGCTATATAAATATGTCTCTATTTGGGATATCTAACTAATGCCCAATGCCTTCATTGCACTTCCGGTATTTCCTGTCTTTTTTAAATGCTTTTAATTCTTTTTGCCAGTCATCACTACAGTGCTATATAGATTTTTGTGTAATCTGTGCTCTAATAGTCAGAAATAAACAAGCTAACAGACTCATTGACATCACATGGGCTGATCATGCATACTCAAAGCCTCATTCCAAGTCAGGAAAAACCCCTGATACCTAAGTACCTCTAAAATATTATAAAGAAATAAATGAACAATTCAGTGTGATGGACGCACGGTGATAGATGTGTGTGTCTCTTTGACTTGAAGTACGTTATTGATATTAAATTATTTTACTTATTTTTTGGCCATGGTGAAGGGCATTGCTGCCAGAGCTGAGGAGAAATTCTGATAAACACAAAGACAGGGGGATTTTCTCTATACCTTCTAAAAGGCCAACACTTTCTCAACCTCTCAGATATAAATTTCCCTTTGAAGTAGACCACCAAACCACGAAGGTATGCATTTTATGACCCCAGAGAGCCAGGAGATGGGGCATCTATCAGTGGTAGTAATGATTTAAGCACAGCATGGGGGGAACCTGCAGTCCTGCATTGCTAAGCGTTTCACCTCAAGGACTGCAGGTTCCCAAAATGCATAAAACTCTATATAATATTCCTCAACTAGGGGATGAATCATACTCCAAAGAAAAAAAAAATACCACAAAGGACACTTAAAAATGTCTGGATGGACACTGACCCGATAAGAAAATAAGGTTTCCAAACCAAGGGAAAGCCCACACAGTGAGAATCCCT
This sequence comes from Pterophyllum scalare, assembly GCA_024447675.2. Classification (NCBI taxonomy): domain Eukaryota; kingdom Metazoa; phylum Chordata; class Actinopteri; order Cichliformes; family Cichlidae; genus Pterophyllum; species Pterophyllum scalare. Next base: position 14,929 of record JAMQGT020004566.1, read on the forward strand.
TCAGTGGATGAGACATGAAACCACATAAATGGGTCTTTAGACTATCTGACTGTGGACGGCAAAGAGAAACTGGACAAAGAATAGAAGAATTTTTCACCTTTCCTTGAAGGAGAGAGTGCTATTTCTTTCAAATCACAGAGTAAAATTCAGTCTTTTGAAAGTAATGAAAACACCAGATGATCTTTGGTCTTTCTCCATTCACTGATTCTCTCTTTGTGCCAACTTTACTTTCTTCGGCCCCGCCTCTCCTTCACTCCACAGACACTTTTGTAAAAGTAAATATAAGTAAATATAAGTTCAATAGTTTTCTCATGTCTTGAAAGTATATTTTTTATGACCACACTCCAAATTTTTTGTGCTGTATTAAAATAGTAGAGAATTGTTTTAACATGTCATTCTTGTGGGTTACCAAATCCCGTGTTTTATTATTTAATTCAATTTATTTTCCAGCTGATTTAAAAGTCATCTCAAAAGTTGCCATTCCTTGAGTATCCTCTGACCCCTCGGTGTATCTAAGTAGGTAAGTCAACACTGACGCTGCCCTCTGGTGACAAGCATACGCGTATTTCCCTTGAAATTTTTGCCTATAAAAAGCAGCCGCTGGAACGCAACTTTATAGATTCTCTGCTGTCACCAGTAAAAAGGTCTCTCATCCTATTTCTGCATCGCTAGGCAGCTTCAGCAAGCTCTTCACTGCCACACGCTGCTGCTGCTGCAGCTCTGTGTTTCTCCGTCTCTGTAATTCGTCACACTGACTCAGCGGCTACGGACATGCAAGTAAACGCCACACTTTCTTTCTTCTTGCTGAGAGACTATAGAAGTGACAATTGTGTTCTTTATTCCAAAAGCTGCTTCCAGTAAGAATGACAGACACTCGCTCACCTGCTGCATACTTCCACTGCCAAGCAAAAGTCCTCCACTCATTTCCTCATTCATTTTTCTAGGGGTAGTTACTGTGTTAGTGCGAAATTTCTTGTTTAATTTCTTCCTAAATTAAATTGTGTTTGCTTTGCATTAACTTTTGCCATATTTCCAAAATGAAGCTAATTTCCCTGCAGTGTGCAGATGATAGAATGTATTCTTACAGGGGTGTTAATTTCATTTCTTTATGGCAAAAAGCAGCAAATGAAATAAAACCAGTTGTTTTTCTCTCCCCGGAAAACTCATCATATCTTTCCCATTTCACCTCACAGCCTGGTGCACATAACTTATGCATGCTGCTTTCATACAGGTTGCCGTGATTTGATGTGTTATCTGCGTGCATGCTTATCGTGCGTTTGCGCGTGCGTGTGTACACACGTGCGTGCATTTGCAGCCAGCAGCTGTAGCCAGGAGCGAGTATAAGTCATCCTAATAATGTAACGGAGAAGCAGCAAGTAAGGTCGACAAATGCCCGGAAACACTCCCACATGCACATGCGCACGCGTGCACAAACGCACACAGATTGAATCTATCCCCACCTCCAGGCACATAAACATGTACCCAAACATTATTTTTTTCACCTCTCTGATTCCTTCTTCTGTCCACTCATCTCTCTTCTCCCCACCCTCCTTCCCTCCTCTTTTACATCTGTCTTATGCTGATATCGTTGGTCAGCCAACACCCTGAGAAAGAGGGCTGAAGAATGGACCACAATCTTTGGCCTTAATTACAGCCTCAAATGAACTGTTAGCCGTCTACCTGCAGGTTTGTATATAAATATGTGTGTGTGTGTGTGTGTGTGTGTGTGCTTTTTCTAATGTGCTAGTCAGCTCCCCAAAGATGCAGTTGCCATATCAGCATCCACAACAACAGATGGACTCCAGTTACACACACATATGGAAATCCACACACACACATACGAACCCATCATATCACATATCATTTATCACAGTCTGCAATAACAAATAAAAAAATAAAACACAAACAAAAAAAATGACAGCATGTAGCACAAACTTTTCTGTGTTTGTGTTTGAGAAAGAGGAGCACGGTGCTTTTCTGTACAGGCTCATATGGGAACAGGCAGGTTAGTAACTAAACATCTAACCGTAGTCCATCCTGTTATAGCAAATTCCACCCAGCAGGAACCGCTTTCTGCTGCCAGTAACTGGCAGATGAGGGATTTGGCACACATGTACCACAACTCCCATCAAAAGCTGCCAACAGATCAGGGTGAGCTATTGACTTCTACACATAACCATCTATCAGACATGATAATGGAGAACTGGAGCCACTGGGGCAGGCAGATTGGCAGCTGGGCTGGCAATTACCCGAACCAGACAGAATGACAAACAAAGAGTTTAGGTTTTCTGGAGGATTAAATTGTTACCCTTTTTGTTCACCCTCACTCAGGGAGTGGAAAACGAAAACAAGAACAAGGACTTATCTAATTTACTTTACCATTATTTTACCTACCTGTAAGCCATAGACTGTATTTAAAAGATGGACAAACCCACGCTGCACTCACAAATTAACTACCACTACTTCAGTTTTGTGGAGCCAGAAGTAACCATAGCCTATTTGGGCAGAGCGCTAAGGTATCACATAATGTTGAATAAATTAACCTATCCCCATTTACCATGCTCTACAACTTACTGACCAAACTAATGGTGTGGTGCAATGCACAGATACAGATACCTACAAATTAGGTCCAGGTACTGATAAAATGTGATTCTCAATCACTAAAACTGAGCATGAACTTCTAATTATGTAATAAACCACACAGAAATCCATATTATTTCTCAGATAACTCCATTAAAGAAACTACAAAAGGCACCAACACAGCAAACACTGTCAGTCCAGTTCTGTGACTTGGATCAGGCCTAGCAGACAACCACTGGCTACAGCTCACCATTCACCTGTCATTCAAAGTGTCCTCCTCACCCCTCAGTATACTGCAGCTACAGAGACAAAATACATTTTTCTATTAGGCTGTATGTCTGCTCTAAAGTTGGATACTTAAACACAGAGGTCTAAAGGGATCAGCTTGTTTTTGGAGCAAGCCTCAAGTTACTATTCAAAGATGTTTGCCGTTTTTGGCAAATGTTCCTATTATTGCCCCGCAGGTTGCAGCCTGGTTTAAGCTCAAGTTTCTTCTTGAATCTGCAATAAACTGACCTTATTGTTTTTTAACCTATTCTTTAACCTTTAACGCAACATTTCAGATGTTTTCAGTATTTTGATTTTTTTCAATTAAAAAAAACATTTTTACCGAAAACATTGCCTGTGATGGTTGAAACCTAGTCTAGAGAGAACCAGAGCAGTTGAGAAGCAGGGACAGCAAAATGATGGCCCTGAAATTTCTAAAAACCTCACTAATGCAGATGGGAGCTGCAGATTTTGCAGAAACACTCTTTAATGTCATCAAAATTATCATCTCTTTCATTGTTACATAGTTTTAACAAAGTCTCTTTAACAGTCTTGACTATAACAAAAAAAAAACTGAATATTGGATTAAAAAAAGTATGTTTTTCCTAATTTAATTCAAACAGGTAAATGTTTATACATTATATTTTCATTTCATGTAAAGTGCAATATTTCAAACTATTTTTTTGTTTTAATAATAATGAATAATTAATAATGAAAATCAGAAATCCAGCATCTTAAGTTATTAGAATATCCAATTTCACATTTGAGTAAATTACTATTCAACCAGTAAATACCATGTATCTTTCAGTCTAGTTCAGTGCACACTACCATAATCATGGGGGAAGACGATGACGATCATTGAGATGTTCCTCAATGAGGGTATGCCACAGACAGTGATTGCTGAAAAGGCAGTCTGCTCCCAGAGTGCTGTATTGAAGCACATTAACGGAAAGTGGACTGAATATGAAAAGTGTCATAGGATAAGGTGCACACGCAACAGGGATGATTGCAGCCTTGAGAGGGCTGTTAAGAACATGATTTGATTCAAGAACCTGGGAAAACAATAATAGGAAGAGCCGACAATGAAGGATCAAAAAAATGTTGGCCCTGCAACAGACTGGCAACCTGTTTGGGGTGTACCCCACTTTTCGCCCTGTGGTAGCTGGGATAGGCTCCAGCCCTCCTCGAACCCTGAACTGGATAAGTGGAAGAAAATGGATGGATGGATGGATGGATGGATGGATGGATGGATGGATGGAACTGAGGCTAGTGTCAGTGCATCAAGAGCCACCACACAAAGACATCTTCTGGAAAGGAGTCACAACTGTTGCATTCCTAACATCCTAATACCCCTCCATAACTGGAGACAATATCAGAAGCATCTTACCTGGACTCAGGAGAAAAAGAACTGGTCTGTTGCTCAGTGGTCCAAAGTCCTCGTCACAGATAAAAGTACATTTTTATTTCATTCGGAAAATCAAGGTTCTAGAGTATGGAGAAAGAGAGGAGAGGCACAGAATCCAAGGTGATCAAAGTCCACCAGTCTGTGATGATCTGGGTTGCCACATCTTCTGCTGGTGCTGGTGGTGGTTAGTCCGCTGTGATTTATCAAGTCGAGTCAACGCAGCCATCCACTAGGAGATTTAAGAGCACTTCATGTGTCTGCCAACAACTTTTATGGAGATGCAGATTTCCTTTCTCACCACATGCCTACAGGCCCAAAATGTAACTTATAACTGAGCTTGATTGGCCACTAAGCTCGCCTGACCTGAACCACTTAGAGAATCTGTGGGTTATTGTCATGACGCAGATGAGAAACACCTGACCCAAAAATACAGACAAGCTGACAGCTGCCATCAAAGCAACCTGAGCTTTGACAACACCTCAGAAATGCAAGCTGATCGCCTTCACGCCAAACTGCACTGACGTCGTAATCTGTGGGAAAGGAGCCCCATCCAAGTACTGAGTGTAGAAATGAATGGAATTTTCAGAAGTTTGACATTTCTGAAGGAAATATTTCAATAATTTCAAATGCTGAATGTGGGATTTTCATAAGCTATAAGTCTTAATCATCCAACTTAAAACAAAAAAAGGCTTGAAATATTTCACTTTATGTATAATGAATACAGAATATATGAAAGTTTGCCTTTTAGAATTAACATATCAAAAAAATGAACTTTTTTACAACATTATTATTTCTGCAATACACTAGTATTCCTGCATCTGAGTTCGAGGATGATTTGGTTCTCAGCATCCACTTAATCAGGGCAGATGTCCCTGTACGATCGCAGTAAATCATTAATAATGCTTGACCTCACGCACTTATATGCCTGCAGGACACTCACCTTCTCTTTTTCCATGGATAGGTCATGTTCTCAGGAAAACTCACCCAAGAAAATACACTTAATCAAATTCAGAGCTACATCCAGCAGAAACATGTCAGATGTTTATATGCATATGTGACTTGAACATATGTCTTAATATGTTTGCATTTCTGTACTGTATGTGCATGTGTGTGTTTCAGAAAGAAAGCTATAGAGTGTGTGTGTGTGTGTGTGTGTGTGTGTGTGTGTGTGTGTGTGTGTGTGTGTGTGTGTGTGTGTGTGTCTAGTTGAAATTCCAGGATGGCTTGCTGTGAGTGTGGTTTCCCACAATTCTTATCAGAGTTGTGATCACAGAAAACTGGTCTCTCCTCAATTGGAGCACATCCCTCCCTGACACTATCAGGGATGTACACACACACACACACACACAAACAACCAGAGCCATCCATTATGTTTCTCTGTTGGCGATTCCCATCCTTGAGTCTAATTCAATCTTCAACTTATAACACAACACCAGAACACGCACAGCCAAGAACATGAATGCAATTTGAAACAATCTGAGGTGAGTATGTCTGTCTTATGAATAAATAAGAGTTTTTCCTGTACTCAGAACCAGCAGAGAAAATCTGCCTCGGGACGGATAAAACAATTGCTGGCTTAGAAAAATTGAAAACAAAGGAGAGAAAAAAAATGCTGCAGCAAATACAAAGCACCAGGGAAAAAAAGACATGTAATATTCAGTGGGGAAAGCGAGGAGGTCGACATTTTGAGGATTTGTAGTGGGGTAAGAGGGGTGAAAAAAGCAAATGGCTGCAAGGGTGTGTTTGAGTGTGTCTAGTTCATCCCACAGTTCCATTCCAGAGAAGAAACACACAGATTCTCTTAAGCAATGATTTAATTGACAAGTCAGTGACTTAAAGTACATAAGCTATAAAGCAGTGCAGCACTACTGCAGCAGTGGGATAGATCTGCATGCTGATATGCTGAGGAATGCATCACACAGAGCAGTTCATGCAGGGGTAAAAAAGTGATGAGAAAAAGACTCAGATAAGATGGGTTTTGCTCAAAATCTGCCTTTGCTTCATTCTGGGAAATGTGTCCTAGTTAGTACCCAGCTGCTCAACGTGCAAACATACACAGCCTTCACGCTCACACAAACACATACACACACATATTCCTGCGCTGCTAATGAACAGGCAGCTTTCTCACTTGGGATTTCTCACCCTATATGTTTTTTCTTCTCCTTTACCTTTACCACATCCATCTATCCCTCCTTCTCTTCCTCTTGCATTCTGGTGACAGCTCCTCCTCTCCAGGGTTTAGCGGTTTTACGTGTGCCCCTCATACATACACAGGCTGGAATGCAAATAATGTACAAAAACACTAATACACTTCCCCAGAAACAAGCCAAGAAAAGCAATGAAATAGTAATGACATAAACTTTGTGTTCACACACAACCACCCCTGTGATCTGAGGCAGTAGAAAAAATTGCCACAAGTAGGTGTGACACCTCGTTGTGAGAAACTGTGCTGTCACCTATACACCTATAAATTATACGAACACATAAATCCATAATTCTCAAACATCACAGGCGAAATGCGCCAGTCCCCCCCCCCGATTCGTAATGTATTCATGTTATTCATCTTCACGCTTGCCATGCACAACCCTTCTTGTTCAAATACTTGTTTTCACATCCCTTTAATCAAATTTGCACGGATTAATTTTCAGAAAGCATTGAGAGAGTCTTGCCTATCGATAGTGCAAAAATCCCTCAGAAGACTGAGAGATACACTTGCATCATAGTTTAACATTTTGTCATGTGATACGTGTGGTAATTGAAGCAACTAGTTATTTCTCATCTTTTGTTGCAGGTCACAGTTATGTTTCATCAAACAGTTATAGCTGTGAGCATCAGTGTCAAACAGCTCGACATTTTGATACAGACTTCAACCCCCCCCCCTTTTTTTTTAAATTTAAGATATGTCTTATTTGGAGGAGAGAGATGATGGTTTTTTCAAGCCAGGTCAAAAAACATTTAAAATTTATCTGGTACATGCAGATGTGTGTTACTAAAATGGAGAAAATGCCAAAAGAGAAAGGGTGAAGAGAGAATGGATAATTATCATGGGAAACAAAGTAAGAAATAGTGCCAGCATAGCTGTTTGAAATCCGTGTCAGTAAATGCCTAAAATGGGGATGTATATAGGGGAATGTGAATTTAGCCTGAAAGCAACCACCCACAGTTTAATAGCATGCAGGCACTATAAATACAGTATTTCAACATGTCATGTATATACTGTATTAATTTTTCAGATGCAGCACATAGAAAAAAAATATTAAAAGAATCCAAGTAAAAAGCGTCCTTAAAGCTATGATTTCCATACATTGCAGCCTGGCAGTCAGCGGTATATTAAACCCTTATTTTGTATTTAAGTGGTTTCTGACTATTAGGCATTGTGCTCCTTTTAAGGGAACAGGATTATGAGACTCACTAACAGGATGTGATGGTGCTGAGAGAAGAAAATAGCTATTTTTGTAGAATGATCCAAAATATCCAGTTTAGGTTACATGGTGCATATACTGTACCTTGCCTGAAAATAAACTACAATTTGCAATCACTGAGTAGTCATGGTACTGTTTAATATTGGAGTGCCTGTATTTCAGTGTCTGGCGGTGGCGGTAGCTAGACTGAGACCCTTTATTGTGGACTCAGGATACAAGAATCCTCAGAAAGGTGTCCTCAAAATGTCACTGAATGGCACCATCATGTGCTTTATGATTGGGAGGAGGGATGGTAGGGGCTGCTAAAATCTGAAGAGCAGTTAATAGTGCTTTGTGTATAAAGGATTGGGTCAGATGTCCTAATGTCACGTATGTGGGTTTTATGTCCTTGATTACCATGGGATAAAAACTTTGAAAATGAATAAAAATATCTAAAATAAAATCAATGGATGATGGAAAAAAAAATGTCTGCCTGCCTTTTCAAATATTAAAGTCCAAAGAAGTCAAAGTAACTTTAACGGACTAGCTTTTTCATTTTTGAACGTATCATCTAATATGTAAAAGTTTAGCTCTACATCTAACTTCAGAAAAAGTCATACGATCAGCTGATCGCCTCAGCTGGTAGTCATCCATGTTAACAGCCCTGCATGATGAGTTCAAAGACATCAAAACTGAGAGTGAAATGCACAATAATTCATCTCCCTTCACTTCATCACTTCAATGCATGCAGCAATGTTCAGCTTGAACTCATTGATCTGCAGTCTGATTCACCGCTGGCAGAGCACTTCAAGTCAGCATCACTGCTGGATTTTTATTCTTCTGTCAAAGGGGAGAACTTTCCACACATAGGAACACATGCTCAGAAGATGTTGATGATGATGGATCCTATCTCAGTGGGAATCGCCTGTCCTCTGTCCTTTGCTTTTTCCACCTCAGACACTGAACCTGACTTTAACACACTTGTCCAAATCTGAAGCAGACTAGATTCTTCTCACTGAACAAAAAGAAAAACAGCCAAAAAACTGCAGATGAAGTAATTAAACTGCAACCAAAACAGCAACAGCAAATTGAAGTTGGAAGTCTTTGAAATTTTGCAAAAAAGAGAAGAAAAAAAACATGCACATTTTGTTCACAATTGTTTTTGGTTTGGTTTGGTTTGGTTTTTGGTTGTTGATTAAATAGTGATAAAATGTTGGTGTTTTTTTTCTTTGCCTGTTTTTCACATTTTCACTGCCAAATTGTAACATCTTCTCTTGTGAGTAGCAGTTTTTATAGAGATAAAATTGATATTTGAGTTCAACTGACCTCCAGAGGAGATCCAGTTTCTCATGTGGCCCCTTGGGGAAATGAATTGCCCACCCCTGATTAAGAGGCCCTGATGCAGATTGCTTTTTTGACAATTCAAGTTTATTTATAGTTTAGTTTATAGTGGCAAATCGCAACAAAAGTTACCTCTTAACACTTTATACTGCAAGCTAAAGACCCTACAGTATTAGGGAAAAACCCCAACAGACAACACCTTGTGAGCAAGCACTAGGCAACAGTAGGAAGGAAAAGAATCCCTTTTAGCAGGAAGAAACCTCCAGCAGAACCAGGCTCATGGAGGGGCAGTCATCTGCTGCAACCAGCTCTTTGGGGTTGAGGGGAAAGAGTAAATAAAAAGCAGAGCACAGAGAGACAGGGCAGAACACAAACTATGAGAGTGAGAACCATGTGTGCTGTATTTTTGTACTTGTGCTGAAGGACACACATAAAACAACAGACACCTTAAGGAGTTCCCTGTGGTGCCAATAAATGCTAGTGTTGCATTTGCCTCCTCACTGGTTTTACTATCTAGCAGCTGTAGTTGGCTCTAGGGTGCTGTCTCAAACAGACAGGACTGCATCAAAAACACCAGCGGACAAACAATTAAGTGATCACTGAGATTTAAGAAGTACAAGAACAATCTGTTATTCAGCCAATGAAAAAAATGTCCCCACAAATGTAGTTTGACAGCTATGCAAGCTCTTTTTTGTGTGTGTGTGTGTGCGTGTGTGTGTGTGTGTATGCGCCCGTCAGCATGAGTGGGTCCATAATTAAACCTGACTCCTCTTAAGTTTTTCAAGAATAACACACACTCAGACAGTGCATGGGTACACACACACCCCTTCACATCACCTGATTGTGCCTGATTACAGACTGCTGTCTTCCGTACGTGACAGCAGTTCATATGTCCAACTAAACACACACACACACACACACACACACACACACACACACTATCATACCAGCAATACAAATCCTGCTGCATACACACACACACAGCCGGTGTCCCACCGTCCCTGATAGCATATTGCCAAAATAAACAGCATCAGCCCTGTCAACACAGAAATCTCTCACTGTCAGCGAGAGACTCAGGCACACACCTGGTCGTCACACCTACACACCACGCACCTACTCTCTATAAACACATCTGGCAATCAGAGATGTGTAGAGACTCACAGCAGGGAGAAGAGGATCAGCGGGGTATTGATATTACAAACACACATACAGTACACCTCTCTCTTTCTCTGTCTTACTCCATCTCTTTCACACACACACACATAAACGCACACTAACACACACACACACACACACACACACACACACACACACACACACACACACAATCACCCCTGACAGAGACACAGACTGTTACTGACAGGATGGAAGAGAAGTGATTTCCTGGCAGCCATTGTCTCCTTGCCTCTTAATCCAAGCTGCAGGAGGGGGGCGGTGTTGACATCTGAGACCAGTGTATGAGATCCTCTCATATCTGACCTTTAACACAGCCAGACCAGAGCAGGTAAAGGTCTACAGCTCCCCAGTGACTTGAATAGACTTGATACTGCACACAAGTGAAGAACGCAAGAGAAAGAGAGAGAGAGAGAGAGAGAGAGGGAGGAAGGAGATAGAGCGGTGGGAAAAACAGAGAGTCCTTGAATGAAAACCTATTAACTACAAAGAAGAGGTTTCTCACTCAGCTTTCAGGATCATTCATTCAGATACCCATCTTCTCAAAAGAGCTTTGTGTCCGTGGCACTATCTTAGCAAAAGCTTGAAATGGTATGACACTCCAAGAGTATCAGCATTGGACTACTCTGGACTATTCTGTTGATCGCAGTTTTCTATATACCATATTCATAAACACACAATAGGCCCCTCAACAGGCTAACAGGCTGCGCTACTCTAGACCTCATTTAACACACATTCACAATACAAGGTCTTATCAAAAAGCCCCATAACAATAAAAAGCCTTCCCTGATTTAATTTTAGCTTTACAGATTTCTCAATGGAAGTCTGTTATGTCCCTTTATACTTTTGCCTCAGGTGCTAGATTTCCTCCATTTTGTCAAAATTAAAGCCCAATTCATATATCAGCAGGGCCAGTATATTGGCCAGTATTAGCCGATAAATGAAAGTTTAAGAGGTAAAGGGGGGTAGGAGAAACATCCTTCAACCATGTTATGAGTGTTGATGTTGTAGTTTGTCCACCAGAGGGCTTGTGCATCTTCCCTGCTTGCAACATTGTTTTAAACACTACAAACACATAAATCTGCTCATCCGAGCAGAGACGGACAGTGCGCAAACAAGTAATATGTGACTTATAACAATAACGCATGGTCATTTTTTTAAAACTGAATTGTAATACTATCTTTAACAGGTGCTAGGGAAATCTTTTCAAGTTTTTTGTGTCTGAAGGAAAAAAGTATCGGCTGAATATCTATGCCGGTATGGGTCTTAAAAATTCTATATCGGTTGGGCTCCAGTCAAAACATCAACCCCTTAATGCTATTTAAATTTTTGGGAGGTGAGCAAAGTTGCAATGAGCCAAATTTGCTGAGTGCAAGAGGTGTAGAGTGTGGCCAACAATCTCCTGCATACTCAGGGTGCCATAAGCTGACACAATATGGCACACTGATACATCAGTTCAGATTGTTTCTCCTGAGTATTCTGCCTCAGACGTCTTAAAATGCCACAGTAGAACTCCACAGCGACAGCCTCAACCAGGGGGACGAAGTCACAATGCACCACCCAGTGAATAATGAAAGATAAAGACGCAGTTAGCGGTGTTGTGCCTCACCTGAGGTTTGGAAACTGAACTCTTCAACTTAAAACTGCTTGGTTGTAGCTGGAGACCCAGGGACCATCACAAGTGTTAAGTAACTGCAACACTTGGTGTTGGCTCTCACTGCGGTATTGTATCACTTCCTGTTCCTGTTTCAGAGCACAGTGGTGTTTTGGTGTCTGTTAGCTGGTTAATTTGTATACGTCGATTTATCTGGATAATTGCATATTTCACTGTAATCTTCACCTGCTTTATATAGAGCATACTCTTTGCTTAAATACCAGTATTCTCATTATTCACTTTATTCGTTTTTTAGAAATTCGCTAGCTTAGCGCAGCTAGTAGCTTAGCTCTTAGGGGACTCACTAGCAGCATGGCTTCCTCTCCTGTCCCTCCTGCACTTTCCTGCTCTGAGTGTCACATGTTTAGTTACTCCTCGGCCTCCTTTAGCAGTAATGGTACTTGTAATAAATGTAGTCCGTTTGTAGCTCTGGAGGCCAGGCTTTCTGAATTGGAGACTCGGCTCCGCACCCTGGAAAATCCTATAGCTAGCAAGGCCCCTGTAGTCGGTGCGGACCATGGTAGCTTAGCCGCCGTTAGCTCCCCCCCAGCAGATCCCGAGCAGCAGGGAAAGCAGGCTGGTTGGGTGACTGTGAGGAGGAAGCGTAGTCCAAAACAGAAGCCCCGGGTACACCACCAACCTGTTCACGTCTCTAACCGTTTTTCTCCACTCGGCGACACACCCGCCGAGGAACAAACTCTGGTTATTGGCGACTCTGTTTTGAGAAACGTGAAGCTAGCGACACCAGCGACCATAGTCAAATGTCTTCCTGGGGCCAGAGCAGGCGACATTCACAGAAATTTGAAACTGCTGGCTAAGGCTAATCGTAGATTTGGTAAGATCGTTATTCACGTCGGCAGTAATGACACCCGGTTACGCCAATCGGAGGTCACTAAAATTAATATTGAATCGGTGTGTGACTTTGCAAAAACAATGTCGGACTCTGTAGTTTTCTCTGGGCCCCTCCCCAATCAGACCCGGAGCGACATGTTTAGCCGCATGTTCTCTTTGAATCGCTGGCTGTTGGAGTGGTGTCCAAAAAACAACGTGGGCTTCATTGATAATTGGGAAAGTTTCTGGGGAAAACCTGGTCTTGTTAGGAGAGACGGCATCCATCCCACTTTGGATGGAGCAGCTCTCATTTCTAGGAATCTGGCCAAATTTATCAACCCTCCTAAAACCTGACTACCCAGGGTTGAGACCAGGAAGCAGAGTTGCAGTCTTACACGCCTTTCTGCAGCTTCTCTCCTCCTGCCATCCCCCCAAAACCCCATCCCCATAGAGACGGTGCCTGCTCCCAGACCACCAAAAAACAAACTTAAAATCAGCAGAAAACTGTTTAAGCATAAAAATTCAAAAACAATAAATAATATAGTTTCATCAACTGCACAAAAGAATAAAACAATTAAATGTGGATTATTAAACATTAGGTGTCTCTCTTCCAAGTCCCTGTTAGTAAATGATTTAATAATTGATCAACATATTGATTTATTGTGCCTTACAGAAACCTGGTTACAGCAGGATGAATATGTTAGTTTAAATGAATCAACACCCCCGAGTCACACTAACTGTCAGAATGCTCGAAGCACAGGTCGAGGAGGAGGCGTAGCTGCAATCTTCAATTCCAGCTTAGTGATTAATCAAAGACCCAGACAGAGTTTTAATTCTTTTGAAAGCCTGACTCTTGGTCTTGCCCACCCTAATTGGGAAATTCAAAAACCTGTTTTATTTGTTATTATCTATCGTCCACCTGGTCCTTACTCAGAGTTTCTGTCTGATTTCTCAGACTTTTTATCTGATTTAGTGCTCAGTTCAGATAAAATCATTATAGTGGGTGATTTTAACATCCATGTAGATGCTGAAAATGACAGCCTCAACACTGCATTTAATCTATTATTAGATTCAATTGGCTTCTGTCAAAATGTAAAGGAGCCCACCCACCACTTTAATCATACTCTGGATCTTGTCCTGACATATGGCATTGAAACTGAAGACCTAACAGTATTCCCTGAAAGCCCCCTCCTGTCTGATCATTTCTTAGTAACATTTACATTTACTTTAATGGATTACACAGCAGTGGAGTTGTTACAGTAGAAGTCTTTCTGAAAGTGCTGTAACTAAGTTTAAGGATCTAATTCCTTCATTATTATGCTCTTCAGTGCCATGTGCCAACACAGTGCAGAGCAGCTACCTAAACTCTGCTCCCAGTGAGGTAGATTATCTCATCGATAGTTTTACATCCTCATTGCGTACGACTTTGGATACTGTGGCTCCTCTGAAAAGGAAAGCCTCAAATCAGAAGTGCCTGACTCCGTGGTATAATTCACAAACGCGCAGCTTAAAGCAGATAACCCGTAAGCTGGAGAGGGAATGGCGTCTCACTAAAGTAGAAGATACTCATTTAGCCTGGAAAAAGAGTTTGTTGCTCTATAAAAGAGCCCTCCATAAAGCTAGGACATCTTACTATTCATCATTAATTGAAGAAAATAAGAACAACCCCAGGTTTCTTTTCAGCACTGTAGCCAGGCTGACAAAGAGTCAGAGCTCTGTAGAGCCGAGTATTCCTTTCACTTTAACTAGTAATGACTTCATGAATTTCTTTACAAATAAAATTTTAGACATTAGAGGAAAAATTATTCAAAACCATCTCCAAGATTTATCTTCATGTTCGGCTGCTTTCAGCATTGCTGGTATTTGTTTAGACTCTTTGGCTCCAGTTGATCTTTTGGAGTTAACTTCAATAGTTACTTCCTCCAAACCATCAACATGTTTATTAGATCCCATTCCTACTAGACTGTTCAAAGAAGTCTTTCCAATTATTGATGCCTCAATCTTAAATATGATCAATCTGTCTTTATTAGGTGGCTATGTACCACAGGCCTTCAAGGTGGCAGTAATTAAACCGCTACTTAAAAAGCCATCACTTGACCCAGCTGTCTTAGCTAATTATAGGCCAATCTCCAACCTTCCTTTTCTCTCCAAAATCCTTGAAAGAGTAGTTGTAAAACAGCTAACTGATCATCTGCAGAGGAACGGTTTATTTGAAGAGTTTCAGTCAGGTTTCAGAATTCATCACAGTACAGAAACAGCATTAGTGAAGGTTACAAACGATCTTCTTACAGCCTCTGACAGTGGACTCGTCTCTGTGCTTGTCCTGTTGGACCTCAGTGCAGCTTTTGATACTATTGACCATAACATTTTATTACAGAGATTAGAGCATGCCATAGGTATTAAAGGTACTGCACTGCAGTGGTTTGAATCATATTTATCAAATAGACTCCAATTTGTTCATGTAAATGGGGAGTCGTCTTCACACACTAAGGTTAATTATGGAGTCCCACAGGGTTCTGTGCTAGGTCCAATTTTATTTACATTGTACATGCTTCCCTTAGGCAGTATTATTAGAAAGCATTGCATCAATTTCCATTGTTATGCAGATGATACTCAGCTTTATCTATCCATGAAGCCAGATGACACACATCAGTTAGTTAAACTGCAGGAATGTCTTAAAGACATAAAGGCCTGGATGACCTCTAATTTCCTGCTACTAAATTCAGATAAAACTGAAGTTCTTGTACTCGGCCGCACAAATCTTAGAAGCACAGTGTCAAACCAGATACTTACTCTGGATGGCATTACTTTGGCCTCCAGTAACACTGTGAGAAATCTTGGAGTCATTTTTGACCAGGATATGTCCTTCAATGCACATATTAAACAGATATGTAGGACGGCTTTTTTACATCTGCGCAATATTTATAAAATTAGAAACATCCTTTCTCAGATTGACGCTGAAAAGTTAATCCATGCATTTATTACTTCTAGGCTGGACTACTGTAATTCATTATTATCAGGCTGTCCTAAAAACTCCCTGAAAAGCCTTCAGCTGATCCAAAAATGCTGCAGCTAGAGTACTGACAGGGACTAGAAAGAGAGAGCATATTTCTCCCATATTGGCTTCTCTTCATTGGCTCCCTGTTAAATCTAGAATAGAATTTAAAATCCTTCTCCTAACATACAAGGTCTTGAATAATCAGGCCCCATCTTATCTCAAAGACCTCATAGTACCGTATCACCCCAATAGAGCACTTCGTTCTCAGACTGCTGGCTTACTTGTGGTTCCTAGGATACTTAAAAGTAGAATGGGAGGCAGAGCCTTCAGCTTTCAGGCCCCTCATCTGTGGAACCAGCTCCCAGCTTGGATTCAGGAGACAGACACCCTCTCTATTTTCAAAATTAGGCTTAAAACTTTCCTTTATGATCAAGCTTATAGTTAGGGCTGGATCAGACGACCCTGAACCACCCCTTAGTTATGCTGCTATAGGCCTAGGCTGCTGAGGGGGGGTCCCATAATGCACTGTTTCTTCTCATTCACCTTTATTTACTTGTTTATACTTCACTCTGTATTTAATCATTATTATTAATCTCTGGCTCTCTTCCACAGCATGTCTTTTGTCCTGTGTCTCTCCACTCAGCCCCAACCGGTCGCAGCAGATGACTGCCCCTCCCTGAGCCTGGTTCTGCTGGAGGTTTCTTCCTGTTAAAAGGGAGTTTTTCCTTCCCACCATCGCCAAGTGCTTGCTCATAGGGGGTCGTTTTGACTGTTGGGTTTTCTCTGTGTTATTGTAGGGTCTTTACCCACAATACAAAGCGCCTTGAGGCGACTGTTTGTTGTGATTTGGCGCTATATAAATAAAATTGAATTGAATTGAATTGAATTGAACACTCATTGAATTAAGTCTCAATAAAAAGTCATCAGTATTATAAATTCCATACATTCTGCTGTGCATCATACATTTTTAGGGCCAGTGTAGCAGAAGCTACTTTAACTGTAGCTAGTAAAGGTGACGATAGATCAAATCAAAAGCAAACAAATCAAAAGCAAACTAAAAAGAATGGAAAGAATGAAATCCAGTGTTAGTATTCTGAATAATTTCTGTATATACAAGTATTTAATCCAAACATTTACTTGTGGCTTTTTCTCTTTTTCCTCTTTTGTTAACATAAAATTATTTGGTTGCTCTTTGTCTTTTTAACACATATATCTCTGTGAAGTGGGAAAATTAGAAATTTCATCCTGAATGTGCAGCTGTGCATGTACTGCACCCTAGCTTCATAGAGTACAATCAAGCTTTGGGGGCACTACACTTAAGTTGAAAGTATCCTGCCATATACAAGCTAATCAGAAAAAAAAGTCTACTGAATTAATGCATTTTTCAATAATATCAATAATCTGTTGCTGAATACAGTAATTAACAAATGCATTATTTTATGATGTAATTACAATGGAGGAAGTAGTGCAGCCCCTCTTGTTATAAGGCATGTGTGCAGACTTGGACTATGGATGCTGAGAAGTAGTCATGTGATACGCACTAAATTAAATAATCATGTGGAGAAAAAAATAATCCTCTATTTGTGCAGCTTGTCTATCAGTCATATACTCACAGTCTCCCGCCAGGCCATTGGAAGCAGCTGAAATGATTTTCTCTTGCAGTCTTTTTTGTCTTTCTGAGCTCGTCATCATCTGTGAAAGCAATGATTCTGGGCTGCCTGACAGATGATTCAGACTACAGTGTTTATCTTCAGTAAAGACAGTATAATGGGACCCCCTGCAGCTTACCCTGTAAAGTGTGCGCATCGAGCACCAGAGCTAGGTCCCAGTTGCAGCAGCCCAGGAATGACTCCATCCCATCCCCAAGCCTCCTGCTTTCCTGTCTCTCTCTCTCTCTCTTACTGATGCTATCCAATAAAGGCAAAATGACCCCAAAGTGACAGTAGAATACATTACCTTGTACTGTATATCTACAAAGATGTATGAAGACCCATTTTCAGTGACATTCCAGTGTTCAAATGGCACATTGTTAAGTTTAATGTTTAGAAATCCCCTTTTCCAACAGCTGAGAACTCTTCTTCTTATTAAAGAAGCATAAAATTTGAGCAGTTAAGCGGCGCTTCAGTCTTGGTGTTTTCAACTGTGGTCGCAAAATGGCCAAAAAAAAAGAACTTTCTTTTGAAACTCATTATTCTTGTTGTAAGAAATGAAGGTTATTTCATGTGGAAAATTTGCCCAGAAAATGAAGATTTCATACAATAGTGTGTACTACTTTCTTCACAGAACTTCTCTAATTGGCTCTAACTAGGATAGAAAGAGAAGTTGAGGGCTCATACTTGGAAAACAAAAACACTGGAAACTCTAGTTTGAGACAGATGAATCTTAAGTCCTCGACTGGCACCTTCATTACCTGGAATACCTGGAGAAAAGAACTCTCAATGTAAATTCGAACTAGGCGTCGCCATGATCTAAGTGGAGCTACAAAGAAAAGGCCTGAAAATCTCAGGCTGGGTATACAGTGGGTATGCAAAGTATTCAGAACCCTTTAAAAATTTCACTCTTTGTTTCATTGCAGCCATTTGCTAAAATCAAAAAAGTTTATTTTATTTCTCATTAATGTACACTCAGCACCCTGGGTAAACACAGCTGGACTCCAATGAAGGAGTAGAACCATCTGAAGGAGGATCAGAAGAAATGGACAGCATGTGAGTTAAATATGAGTGTCACAGCAAAGGGTCTGAGCCATTAATGAGAAAGAAAATTAACTTTTTCGATTTTAGCAAATGACTGCAATGAAACAAAGAGTGAAAAATTAAAAGGGGTCTGAATACTTTGCGTACCCACTGTAAAAGGAAAAGACTAGGATGAGCAAAGGGACACATGGGGCATGGGAAGAATGGGGGACTGAATGTCAGTAACAATACAACTGTCATCAGACTTTTTTTAGTCTGACAACATTGGCTTGATGTGGCATTACGGATGGCTGCCAAAGTTCTCCCTGGACAAGAGAAGGCAGAAAAGGCCAAGCTTTGGCCTGCCACCCATACCCCTGACATCTGCCACAGGGGTCAATCAGCTAGGGGTGCCACGGCTGTCAGAGCCAGGGTGAGCTGGTTAGCTGGTCACCAAGCAGTTTAATCTCCAACAGATTTCCACCACCTGGCTCTACTGGCATGACACCAAGCCCAGCAGCCCCAGCAATCTGCCAACCTACTGTCACATTTTAGAGGGTTCAACATTAACTTAACTGGGGATGGATAGATGAAGTACACACACGTACAAAAGGCCATCCTATCTATTTTTGAACCACCATCTCTTAAAGCCTTTTGAGCATATCGTCTACTGCATTCCCTGTGATCAGGCCAGCTGTGTGCTGGGTACAGTTAGTGCCACGGGTGACCCACAAGCTATACTGCTGCATGTGAATACATGAATATTTGCCTCAGGGGAGAATTTGCTCTTGGGTCTTTGATTATCAGTTCACAGTCAAGCTTTTCAAAATGACACAACTGTTAGATTCCCCTTCAGTGATATAACATGTAGCTTGTAGTCAAATCCCCCCATCTGTTGGATGAGGGCTCAGCACTTCGACTTGGCTGTCCTTGTTGTTAATGCATGCTGCAGAGTCGTTTTATGCCTCTGAATAGAGTGTAAGGTTAATCATTTATGACTTAGCTCCAAAGAGAGGCTAATGACAAGGAAAGAAATGTTTTTTTTTTAGTTTTGCAGAATAGCAAAGAAGTTCGTATCCTGTAGCGCCAGTCCACAGAGGTGTAACTGGATGCACTTGAAGGAATTGCAAACAAGCTGTATCTGTGACAAATTGTGAATGCAGCAGCTTTGTTTCCCTATCCTCCAAATCTTTTGTTAATCACATGATTGGCCTTTGCACGCCCACAAAAAATCAAATATGCACACATAATCATTCTGAGCCCCGTTCCCCAGCGCCCACACAAACACACGTGTTCGCCTGCCTATGTATGTAACCTGTGTACAATTCTGATTGGACGCACACCAGAAAATACCAGCATGCAGCCAAACAAAAAGATAATATGAATAAATCAAATAGGCTACTGTTGTTGGGTTGCTATAAGAGCTCAGATCATGTATGTGAACACATTAACTCTGATTTTTTTGCAGTGGAGATGCTGATTTTTTTTTTTTGCAGTGAACTGCCTTATGGCTGATTACGAACCTGCCTGATTCAGCAAGCAGTGCAAGCAAATGCTAGCATGAAAACTCCTCACTGAGTCTTCAGTCTGAGTGAAGACACGAAGCAAACTGTGAGGGGACCACCACAAAAACATTCCTAACACACCTAAACACACACCTTAAATCATGCTTGCCCAACTGAACATGGAAATTTTAAAGAAGCTAACAAATGCAAAGTGGCTAAAGCTAAAGCTATCCAGAGCTCAGAGCCAGCCACAACTCGGTGGCCTCAGTATGAGCAAAAGTTCAAAGCACTTAGGAAAATTTTGGAGATGACTGAGAAAATATTGTAAAATGATGCAAGTAACATTTTTTTTGTTATGCAAATATGTTGTGCCTGCTTTTGTCAAGTAAAGGTGGATATACAGCAACTCATTTTCAGTGAATTATTTGTACCTATTTCAAGTAGCAGAGCTCTTTTTTTTCAGTTGTTTCAGTAAGAGAAGATCCTGTAACTCAGTGCAGTTCATTGGTGGCAGGGTCGTAGGTTCGAGTCCCTGTCTGAGCGTGTGCTGTCATTGTGTCCCTGGGCAAGATACCCACATTGCCTAAGTGTGAATGTGTGGTTGGTGGTGGTCGGAGGCGTGAATTGGCAGCCACGCTTCTGTCAGACTGCCCCAGGGCAGCTACATTAGTAGCTTACCACCACCAAGTATGACTGAGGTGTGAATGAATAGTGCACAGAATTATAAAGAGTTTTGAGTACCGTGAAAAGGGCTATATAAGTCTAAGGCATTATTAGTAGTAGTAGTTTTAGGCAAAATTGTAAAGTTAAATAAATTTATTATGTATGTATTTATAATGAAAATAACATTTTTGCATTGAAGAAAAGTTTACTTTTTCATATGATGTCCATTACAGTAAAATCAGAATCAGAAAAAAATGGCTATCAGCAGGTCACACAAAAAAATCAGAATCAGTGCATCTATAATTTTCATATTTCTGGGGAAAAATAAAATTGGCAGTTTTTGCTTGGGAACCAATACAAATGATTAATGGAAAACCAATTTTAATAAAACTGCAGTGACTCAGCGCATACTGTTGATAACTGCGATGTTATTTGAAACTTGGGAACCTGTCTTCATTAGCATTCATGCCAATAAATCACACTGAGCCGAACTGGACTGAATTAACGCCATTTAAATTGAAACACGTGTAGTGCAAAAACAGGAGAGACGGGCACACCTTTCAACACTCAGACCCTGGAATAATAGCACATACCTCATCGCCTGATTAAGTCCCTCTTCAGTTCCTCTCATTTGAGTGACTAATAATAGTCCACACTGTTCCATGAATCACGGTTATTAAGCGGTGTGAGAAAATGTTTTCCCTTAAATCTCACAGCTGCTTATTTTTCACAGTCTCATTGACAGGAGAAAGTTAAGAGACACGGGCGCACAGCACTCAGTCACAACACTTGCAAAACGGGATCTTCATAACTTCGTTTTATTACACAGAGAAGCAAATGAAGCGCTTGTGTTTGTGCTGCTCAGCCAACATTTGAAAACTGAAGGGCAGAGTGAGAGAAGCCAGATTAGAATAGATAAGTGTAAGACAAGAAAAGAAGCCAAGAAGTGCAGAGTCACTGGGGGACAGACGGAGAGACAGAGGAATGGTTAGTAGGTGGGGACCTTGAAAAGCTTTTGTTCTCTGAACACGGAGTGTTAGCGAGGCAGCACTTGGCAGTTGGTTCAAAGGAACAAACTCTAAATCAATCTTTTACAGCTTGTCCAAACAGACTCAAAGAGACACACACACACACATGGATGCAGAAAAGGACTAACACACAGAAGAATCCTAAAACAAGCAGAGAATACCAGCTGTGGAGAAAAAAAAACAAAAAAAAACTCAAGGTTTCCTCCATGTATACCTTGTATGGTATACGTGAAATAGAAGAGTCTGGCTGGCTACTAAGAAGTGTTTGTGTGTGACTGTGTTTATGAAAGTGTGTGTGTCCAGCGCTGTGTTTCTTTAATGAGCTCAGTTTACACACTTCGTTAATTGGCTGGCACGGCACTGTCCACGATCTACGTGCCATGCGCACACTCCCGTACACACACACACATCTCCATTTCACTGTGCTTATTTATTCATGTATTAGTTAGTTTGTTCCACTAGACTCACTTGCAGGCTGCTATAGTAATTTCCACTATATTCTCTGCATTGATTTGTACTGTTGACTGCAACGCTCTGTGCTGTGCGCACACAATCAGCAACTCCCTGGGAGCACCTTTTCTTTGCAAATACGCCTTTGCAAAATAAAGAAATGGGTGCAAATTGTATTCTCAGTCAAATTTATCCATCCATTTATCCATTTACCTCTTTCTCCCTAACATGTATTATTTCCCATAACAAAGAGACAGGTGAAAGTGGAAGAAGTGCGAGCATTCTAATTAAAGTATCTAGCGGGGGAAGAGAGCCAAGCTTTCTTTCAGCACATCCCTCATCACACTGGCTGTAAAAATAGCATCAACCCCACAATCCCAGGCTATGTTCTGTCTGCTTGCAGCTCAGGGCTTGTTTCTGGTGAGCAATAGGAGGTACAGTGGAGAGATTTTGCTGTTGCTGCACAACAAATACAGAGCAGCCAACTCAGTAAGCACGGGCATTCTTTTCAAGCTGGATGTGAACGTCCATTCACACTAGACTGTGTATGAGTGTGTGAGAGCCATGCTAAACATGATTACAGATAGGAATGGTGTACGTATATATGTGTGTTCTGTATGTCTGTGTGTGTGTGTGTGTGTGTGTGTGTGTGTAGGCAGACAGGACAGGAGGTCTGCAGGGAGAGATAAATGCACAAATCTGTCTTCTCCTTCTCACTCACACCCTTCTGCTCAGACCTCTAAAAGCTTACCCCTAGGCTTACCCTGCACACACACAAGCACACACCCACACATGTATGCACTCACACAGGATCCTCATATCAACCCCATCCCCAACTCCCATTTCAGACTTCACAGTTATTCCAAATCCAAAGCAGAGACACACACAGAGAGACAAGGGAGAGAAGGATGGAGAACCAGTGCCAAAGCACAGCTCTGATCTGTCAGGATTTATTAATGAGGTGCAGGACACAAGTTTGCACATACAGACCCTTGCAGTATAGGTAACATATGCTCACGCAGATTCTGAAAGAAAGTAAGTCAGAGAAGAGTTGTTCAATTTTTAAAAGGGATGCTTTAAAGCAGAAATTGAATCAGGATGACATTTGAAGACATTGAATTCCCATTTTAAAGAAAGATTCAAAAGCCAAGCATTCTGCAGATTATTCACACTGCATGAAACTCCAGGAGAACACGCAAAAAGCTTCCGTCCATTCAACGTTGTTCCTCACTTCCGAGAATCCCTTTTAGTTTTGTCTGCAGCTGTTCTTCCTTTGCGCCGACCTCCCCTGTCCTCTTTTCCCCCATGAACAAACAAGTCCTTGTCAGGTGGATTTTCTCTCCACAATGCCTCACTGCATTAGCTCTCTTTTTCCAAACACCTTTGGGGGTGAGAAGGACCATGCTCCGTCAAACAGATTCTTAAGATCTCTCCACGTGAGGAAGTCGTAACAAAAAAAAATCTGTCTCTTAAGCAGCTCAGCACCACTGCTGCCATCATCGTGAAGGTGGCCATGTGGCTTGGAGGAGGGCCAAATTTAGAACAATAAGAAATATTCTTAATCTGATGTAATAATGCAATCAAATGGTTTACAGTGATCACTTCAAACATCTTTGAGTTCTGCTTTGTGCACATCATCCCTGAAACACCATGGACAGCTCCCTTGGTGGCTGCCACTGCAGTTTCAGCACTACAGACAGCACTGTTTGGATAAAACCACACATTAAAGATAAGCGTACATAGCCAAACATATAAACACACAATCAAACATATGGCCTTAGAGCAAGCTCTGAGGGCCTTAAGGGGCCTCATTAGTGCAGCCAGGTGTGTGCACAACCTGCATACACCTGGCTCTATAAAGAGACTTCAATCAAGAATACCATCAAGAATACCACCAGTCTTATACTAATGCTCTCAGTACACAGCATGGATGGTTACATGATTTTATGATGTTTCTATTTAAGAGTAATTCAAGAAAGTTGCATTCTGTCATTGATGGTTAAAGTACGTGAAACTTATTGCTTAATTCTTATATTCACAATAATGGTAGAACAATGAAATCAATGGATCAACTGTTATTGATAAAAATGTTTTCAGAATTGGTGAAAGTACATTTACAAAAG
The DNA here is from genome assembly GCA_024447675.2 of Pterophyllum scalare. Taxonomy (NCBI): domain Eukaryota; kingdom Metazoa; phylum Chordata; class Actinopteri; order Cichliformes; family Cichlidae; genus Pterophyllum; species Pterophyllum scalare. Next base: position 39,020 of record JAMQGT020004566.1, read on the forward strand.
AATTGTACTATTTAGTCTGTCTAGTACACTTATCAGATTTAGATTACAATTATTTTGAGTCATGATGGGGAAGACTGAGGAAGTACTCTGTACTCTCATGTAATCATTATTTGGGAGTCTTGTGTGTCTGTCCTCACATCTGCCAGATGTTTTTAAACTATCGCACATCTTATTTAATGCAAGATGGCTTTTTTGTTCTTTTTATTCTAAATTTTTTGTAACAACTTTAACTTTATCAAAAAAATTTTAAAAAAATGTTTTTGTGTGTGTGTGTGTGTGTGTGTGTGTGTGTGTGTGTGTGTGTGTGTGTGTGTGTGTGTGTGTGTGTATTTGTTTATATTAAGCAAAGGACACGAGTGCTACTGTGTGTGCTACTATCTAAATTTCACACCGTATGACAGACATGCTTAATGTGTCATATCCAAAGCAGTTCTGTGTGCAATAAGAGTAGACAAGATGTAGAAAACATATTGACAAAAATAATTGACAATGCAATTCACTGTCACCGAAAGCCCTAAAGCGATCAGCATCCCAAATTAAGCTCTTCTTTGTGCCCTTCACTGCCACAGCTGCAGCCCTGGAGAGGACACAAGGCCAGCTCAGCCTCATCACATAAAGGCAAGCGGAATGCTAATAAAGTTGGATTCAATCAAATTGAAAGCAGCCTTTTGGTAATTCATGGCTTTAAAATTAGAATTCTTGTTCTGCATTCAGAGCCTCTCTCAGTCTCTCCCACACACAGCCTGAGTCTTATCCTGGCTCAACCTGAAAGAATGTTGTGTTATACACTAACAGGCACGTGTCTGAAGCATTATTTGATCTTAATCATACAAAAACCATTCAAAATAATGCCATTTTAAAATATGTTATAGAGCTTATGATCAAAAAGCTTTTTTTTAAAAAAATGTAACATCACCTAAAAATTACACTTGAAAGCACGTATCATCTTGGTGCTTTTACTGTACAGTAACTGCTACTAATACCTCTGAAAAAGTGATTTGAAAGACATGCAAAACATGAAAAACCTACACAGTAGGTTAACTGAAACAGAAAGTCAAGGTTAAAACAAGTAGACTATACGCGAATAAAATATTAAAATCAGTAATAACAATTAAAATATTAAAAAAAACTGCAACACGCAAAAGCAAATCTATAAATAACATGTTTTAATAAGCAAATTAAGTATGAAAGCCTTTTCTCTGCAGGCAGATTGCCCCAAAGCTGAGGCAAAATCAGGGTCACCTTTAGATTTAAGCCTCAGAGAGGCCCCACTTGAGATCCAAGGTTTCTGCTGCAGACGTGCTTTAGAAGTGACCAGTGAAAATTTTATAATCTAAAACGAACAGGGAGCCCATGGAGAGAAGCCAGGATTTGGGTGTTTGAAAACCCAGTAAGAAGTTGAGCTGCTGAATTCAGTCGTCAGCTAGTTTGAGGTGAGGTTGAGCGTGACTTTTCCTCAAAGCCAAAAAGAGGGACTTGCTGTTGTCTGACCTAAACAAAAGAAGAATGTAACTGTTTCTAGGTTAGTATGTTTTTCCTGGACCTTGTGCTTACCATAACTACTGAGACCTATTTTTCTAGCAACAGAATGCAGCTTTGATTGTTTTTGTATAGGGACCACCAGCATACACTGATGTCACACGATCCCTGTGGGTCTTTAAAATGCATCAAATCAATAATTGATAGTAATTATGTGTGTGTCAGCATTACAGGCAATTCATTAGTTATTTTCTGTTTTTCTTTCGCTGCATGTTTTTCTTTTCTTTCCTGTGTGTGTTGTTTTGTTAAAGACCCTGGTCTCATATTTCAGGTCTGCCCCCTCCCTAATGTGTTTCGCCTGCATCTAATTGTCTGCCCTTTGTATTTAGGCTGTGTGTTTTCCTCTCAGTGGACTCAGTGTCCCTGCAATCTCCTGGTATTAAACCTCTGTTGTTTTTGACTCCGATCTACGTCTCACTGGTTGTTACATATACTGGTATATCATGACGTGCTTAGCCTAAAACCTCCTTAAAGACAAAGTTTCAGTTTAATCTGTCCCTTTCATCGTTGTTTGAAGCAGGAACTGGGAAAGGACCCAAATGCAGGACTCACAAGGCAGGCTTAAAGAATAAGAACAACAAAACTTTAACAAGGTCAAAAGCAGAAAGTGTCAAATTCCAAAAGCACATGGGGCAAGAAACACGAACACACAAAGCTGGAAAAAGCAGACTCTCTAACAAAGTACACTAACCAACTGGGGCTTTAAATACACAATAGGTCACGGGGGAAGTGGAGATGCCTTGGGAACTAGACACAGCTGAAAATAATTAGGATAGTGACACACAAGAAAAACTAAATTCAAGACCCAAGAGAAAAATGACTACCTGAACACAGAGACAATGAGACTTAACAACGAGATATAAGGGAACACTGGGAGGGAGGATAAACTACTGCCCTAACCACAAACAGAAACTAAACTTCAAAAGGTGAGAATATAATCTCAAACTGAGAATATAATCACAAAGAAACCAACCAGGAAAAACCTGCTATATAAGAGAATACAAAACTCAAAAGGAAGTCAGCGACCATAAACACAGGAACCCAAACTCAATTGGAAATAAAGCAAAACTAAGAACAATGAAACCCATCCCAGAACCCAAAAATTAAGACAAAACCTCAGACACAAAACCCAGGATCTGTGACACCTTTGAGTGTGCCAGACATGCAAATTCTAAATTATAATGGATGTTAATAGTTACACATGTGCACTTGCAGCATCCTCCCATTATAACCTTAGGCCATCCTAAGAAGGCATGCCACTCAGTTTGGGAAAACCACTGATCTTCTGATTTCGAGTGTTTCTCTGCTCTTGTCTCTTTTAATTTTTCTGCTGCACCATGGGCACATTCTTGTGCCACTGCAGAGGACATAAAGTCAATGCTAGAGTGTGGTTAAAAAAAAAAAAAAAAAGGAAAGTATTCCAATCCATAAAGATGTGAAAGTGTACCCAAAAGTCTTCTGGAGGACGGGCGGGCGTCTTCGCCCTGAGGTGACCCTCTCTGCCTGCAGTTAATCCAAGGCTGCATACAAATTGTGTTTTCTCTGCAAGTATTAATGGCAGTCTTTAACCATGACTTTGGGTCCACTTACAAATCACTCCAGTGTACACTCACACACATAGTTACATTTGGATGAAACACACAGAGAGAGAGAGAGATCCTTTTGTTTTGATGGATTTCTCCTTAAGAACCATATTTCAACTAAATGACCGAATTATCTTTTTTTCTTTTGTATATTGCATCTTTGCACTTTCTCATTGCATCATGTGTTTAGTGTGCATGTATTTCTTCAGAGTGTTGTGTTCTCAGCTGGCACAGTCTGCTCTGTAACAAGGGGCCCTCTTACACAAGCTGAATCTATCAGGTAAAGAGAAACACTTTGAAGGAGTACAAATCGTGGAATTAGGTGCAATACTGAAACTTAGCGCTTTGGGTGGATTCAATAAATTTGTGGGGTTTTAAAAGACTGCACTGAAAACAAGGGACATCCCGACGATCTTTAGTGGCTATGCTGTATATCTCTAATCATTTCTGAGACTTTGTTTTCAGTCCAGGTCAACCAGCTGTCAAAACCGCCCTGTGCAGCAATCCATTAAGACACTGGTTCTGCACAGTGTTTGGTGCAAATTGCCTGAAAAACCAGCAGCCAGTTTCACTCAATAAAAGTGCTGCTATCAGAGCAAGCAGAGCTTTGGATTTAAAAAAGAAAAAGAAAAAAAAAAGAAGCTTGTTTTCGCATGTTTGAAGATACGCTGCTGGTTGAAGCAGCATTTTTTAAAGAATTTGGGTCACGCTGGGAATGAATGAAGTGGAAATCCTATAACAACGGAGTGAAATATTCAGCAGTCTGATAAACACTTTTTTTCGTCTGTATTTTACACATGTCAAGTGAACAACAGAAAAGCAGATGTTTTTCTAAACACTGCATCAGGACACTTCATGGGCATTTTGTTTCTACTTTATGACGTCTGCCTAAAATCAGACTCGAGAGTAAAAAATGAAGCAATGATTAAAAGACGCAAGATAAAATCCCTGCTTGTATTATGGCCCCTTTTTTTTTGGAAATGCAAACTCAGTGTCACTCAGAGCTCTCTCCACTGAGTGAACGCATGTCCGATGTTTAATCTCGTTTGGTTTCTATCTCTCTGTCCTTGCCTTCTTGGTGTTTTATGACTTCTTCATTTGGGGGAGAGTTAATGCAATTACTCTGGATACCCCACGCTCTTACTTACAGTAATCTTCTGGGGAAAAAAACAAAAGCTCTGTTCTTTCTCTGATTTTGTTGTGTCATTAAATCCTACTGTTCCTTGGAGATTTCATATCACAGAACTGTATTCATATCATAACCTCACAGAAGATTGCCTTTCTTAGAGAGACTAAAGTAAGGTCAATTTCAAGTTCAAGTTCACGTGATACAAAGTATCCTCACTGGAAACATCAGAAAGTGGTGTTTTGATGACCCAAGACCAGAAGACTCTACAGCTCCAGTCGGCTGAGCCTCACTGACATTGGTAGGCTCTGTATAATAAATGGATGTAGCTACTATGACATCACCCATTGGTTAGTTATTTAGTTGGTTAGTTATTTGGTTGGTTAGTTGATAGGCCTCAGCTTGAGCATTTTAAAGAACACTGGACATATGGTAGCCGCTAGTCAATCACACCACCCTAAAGCACACCATGCTCTCTTTTATAAACTCATCAGAAAAGTGTTTACTGAGATCACAAAAAAGGAACGTAGGGATATTTTCCCATTGACTTTGATACAACCAGAGGAGTCACCCCCTGCTGGCTTCAATTTTTAGATCTGAAAGCCACATTCATCATTCATACAGTCTTTGAGTAATACCCACCCCAGACGCCTGAGCTGTTTCTTTCCTCTGTTCATTTACTAAACCCATCCTCCACACTCCACCATGAAAGGTAACTTTCTTCATCCTTTTGAATTTATTCATTTATTTATGTTTAGTAACCCAAAGGGGAGTACATTTACATATTCGTTCTGCAACTATGTATTAGATAATGATTGCAATCATCTTGAATCTGAAGCTAAATACTTGCCTTTCACCTGTTTGAAGTGCCCCTGGATTATATATATATATATATATATATATATATATATATATATATATATATATATATATATATATATATATATATATATATATATATATATATATATATATATATATATATATATATATAAAATTTTAACGACTCAATAATTTAAGTGTTAAGTGTCACCAGGATCATTTTACCAGAGCAGGACCCTGCATGAAGCTAAATATGCACGTTAGACACATACACTGCTTTGTTCATTTAATTAACGCTGGGGGCCTGTGACAGCATGCTACTACAGTGGTAATGGATAATTTTACGGTTTAATTTATGCAAATCAGAGTTTTGCCTGTCTACTGTGTAACCATAACATAATTCATCTGTCACAGAGTCACGAGTCAATCGAAGAGGCCGAAACAACTGCATAAAATTCAGGATGTATTGAAAAATCAGTTATTTTGCACTCCAACTTTTTACATCAATAATTCTTTGCCAGGCAAACTGGCACTGCACAGAAATGCGTATTATAATTATTCAGACTGAGTGTTTAAAATGTAATGAATCAAAGGGAAGCAGCAGGGGCATTAGCCTCTAACGGTGCACTCTTTTAGTTGTCTAATTCCTGCATTCAATCAATTGCATTTACTTTCAGAAATGTCCCTGAGATGCAGCTCATACTTCAGTTGCGTCTTTTCTTAACTTTCCTTTTAAAATCTTATGAATTCAGCAAAGTAAAAGAAAAATCTGTCCCAGAAAACTCCCGAGGTTGAATCAGTCTGACATAATCAACCTGACGTGAGTGATCGGCCTTCACGAAGTCGGGGAGGTTTGCTTCTTGCGGGAAAAGTTGCAGCCTTATTTTCATCCTCAACAAAAGAGCAGGGGTATCCTTGGGGCTTCTTCTCAACATTAGTCACCTTATTTTGTGGAGAGAATCTACCTTTCCATTACCCCCTCTGCCCATGTAAGATTCCTGCTACCTTATTTGTGCCAGTCACAGGATGACTTCCGTTCAAATGCCAGCCTGACACATTCACATTAATTTCAAACAGACAGAAATAGAGATAGCAGATGGAGGCAGCAGCTTTATAGGAGGAGTACTAGAGGCGAGAAGAACATCGTGTGTGTCCTCTTGATGCTGCAGCGCTGAAAGGACGACATTTGGAATTTACTGGGACTGATTCAGAGAAGCCTGGCACTTTGCCTGCCTGAGCAAAATCCACAGCAGCACTCTATCCTTTCACCATTACACAGCAGGAAGATATATTTATTGTAATGCTCTTTCAGACTGCTGAAATTACAACAGACAGCTGCAGAATTAACCTTTGGACCTTTGAAATGTTCAAATAGTCAGTCGTGGTTGGAGGAGTAGTCTCTTTTAATCTTTATTCAGGTGCCTTAATAGACTCAAACATTTGGTAGCAATGAGGCAAACACAAATTTAAAATTTTAAATGTAAAACACGTTTGGAATAATCCTTATCTCACTGCGTTTATGAACAAGCTGCTTATTCTCCCAGTGAAAAGCGTATTACTTGAGAAAAGACACTGAAATGTGCTGGGGTGGTGTAGCCGGAGGATTGCTTTGAGCATTACTCAAGAGGAGCACAGGATGTGTAATGAGTGTAGCTGGCAATTACTTTATTGTGCTGGATCACATATTCTGCCCTTGAAAGCATAAAAAGGTTTTACCTGAAGCACACAATGACTGATATTCCTAACAATGCTGAACATACAGGTGTGCATAATGTGCAGTTTTCACAGTGCAAATATGAGATGGAGGCAAAGACTGTATCCAAAATGTGCTTTAAATGTTTATTTGCCCTCTTACAGCTAGCATGAAGATCAATAGTAGCTAGCCTCTTTATTAGGTACAACTTTTCAACTGCATATTAATGCAAATATCTAACTAGCCAACCACATGGCAACAGCTTGGTGCATTTAGGCATGTAGGCATAATCAAAATAACCTAATGAAGCTCAAACCGAGCATCAGAATGAGGAAGAAAGGTGATTAAAGTGACTCTGAGTGTGGCACGGTTGTTGGTGCCAGGTGGACTGAATATTTTGAATACAGTGTTATTGTTGGCATTTTTGAAATGGGAACAAAGGTGTTTTTGCAACAGGCTGCTAGTAACAAAGTGCCTAAAGATGCAAATTAAAATTGGTTCTTTGCTAAGTTGCCTTTTACGTGTAAACACGACACTGGTTCATCCCTTGAGTTAGGTACCATTTTTGTGCTTGAATGATTCATATACAAGTGGCCGAAAACAAACAAAAAGTATTCCAAAAAATATGTACACGGACTGGACTGAAAATGAGTGAAAAAGCAGCCAATGTCCAAAGAAAACCTGGAAAGACTGTCAGAGAGCCTGAAGGAGTATTGCTCAAGACCACACCAATTACAAGAAACTCTGGCTCATTGGAAACAAAATTTAAAGAAATGAGGGGGGGGGGCTCAAGATTTATGCACAGTATTGTATATGATGGAAATTATGGACAAATACAAGAGATATCAGACTTCTCATGTGTCTCATTATTATTGTTTTCTCTGGCAGAGAAACCAATAACGATCTTGTGCTTAGCATCCCTCTCCAGATACTTACATAAACTCAGTTTAACATGCATTAATTAGCCCTTCCTTCAAATTTCTTGGCTAGTTGCCTCATTGTTTTTTTTGTTTTTTGCTTTATTTTTTCATTGACCTTTACTGCAAACAACCACTTACTGCAGCAGAGCGCTCTTCCAATTTTATAGTACAGGATTAAATGAGGGGGAGTTGACCTGCATGTCTCCTGTGACTGTACCGTTCTCCGGAGTAAGGGAGGGAATGAGCCTCCTTTATATAATGTCCTGCACGCTCCCTCTTCATTAAACTATGATTCACTTGAATGGAATTACGTATTCAGCCAAAGCTAGGGAATCTATAGTATGGGAATGAGGTGATATTGATTTTCATCCCTTGAGGCTCATACTTCCTGTTTTTGTAACCAGAGAAAAGACCTCAGTTCTACCAAATGTTCTGAAACACTGCTGTCTCATTTTTTGTGAGAATAATTTTTGATTGGGTGTGGGTGTGTTATTGATGGCAGCAGTCTGATATATGAAAAACACAGTAGCTTTTCTGTCATCATTCCCTCTTGCTCATTCTTTATGCTGTGCCGGCCTGCATTGCTACCTTGCTGTCGCCCTCACGTACAACCATAAATCAGCCATCTAAGAGCTGAGCCCCTCTCTACCAGACCCTGCTCATTGATTACACCGCACTGGGTAAGTGTAGCGTGATGAAGAGAAAGCCCAATTCAATTAGGCTGCCTTGCTAGACAGAAATACGTAGAATATGTCGCCTGAATAAAAGGATGTCTTTGAGAGCAACGAGATAAAACTAAGGATAAGGAGGAAGAATTTCAGAGGTGAGGGAGGGATGTCACTTAGGGAAAGTACTTGGTTTGCTATGATGATGTTTTAAAAAAATTAGGTCAAGGTCTGTTAGCAGATCTTCTGACTTTGTTGACACCAATTTGAACAGATTTCAAGAAGATAGACTGTAACTGCTTAGGTGAACCCAGCTCTTTTCCTCTTGTACTACCAGGTTGATATTTGTGGTTTTGAGAGTACTGCCAAAAACTACAGGATGAATTATGTGGTGAAAATTGGCACAAACATTCCCCTCAGGATTAACTGAAAATGAAAAGATAAATGACAGATTTTTTTCAACACATTTGCAACCAAATAACTGCATAGTCGTGGCAAAAGTACCAAAAAAAACAAAAACAAAAGACTGCTGCTTGAGCTGGGCTCCAAAAGTGAGTCGATCCTCACAGGCATCCGTGTTAATTGCCAAACTTCACAGGGATAAAAAGCATGTTTACAATCTGGTACAAAAGCTGTTTTGACCTCTATTAGTACTTGCCCCTGTTATTAAAAAAAAGGTGTTATAAGGCCCTAAGCAGAATTTGATCTGGGTCCCCCACCCCCAGCCAAACCCATCTCAACACCACCAATATTAACTATATATTGTCCATGCTTGATTGTTTGTGCATTGTAGATCTAAGACACCCATTACTATTGCTACTTGCATTATTGAAAAAAAATAAAAAAAAATAAACTTATATAGTAAAACCCAATGAATAAATAAAAGACAAACTATTAATTACAGAGAAGAATTTTAAAAAAGGTCATGTCATGTTAAATGCTGTTGTAGTTATTCAATTCAATTCAATTCAATTCAATTCAATTCAATTCAATTCAATTCAATTTTATTTATATAGTGCCAAATCACAACAAACAGTCACCTCAAGGCGCTTTGTATTGTGGGTAAAGACCCTACAATAACACTCCTACAATAACAGCTAGTCCATATTAATCTGGGGGAAAATTCACCTGTAATCAGCTGAAGAATCACTGTGGGAAGCATCACCGGCAGACGTTCCAAAATATTTCAGCAGTGCTCCTGGGAAATAACTCTAATACCTCAGAGGAAATAAGCAGAACAACAACACCCAAAGCAGCTCTTACTAAATAAAACATCTAGCTAAATGAGCTGTAACAATGTTGGAATATAACTGCAAATACATACGCCAACATGATGATCTGTATAATGTAACACTGTTATTAGAGCCAAGTCTGTCACATGGGATTTATCTCAGCCTGGCACTAGGATAAGGATCTAAGGATATCCCATTAATATGTCACTAGTAGAGTCCCGTGGTTACGTTTCAGTACAGAAAAAGAAGCTTAATCAGTAACAGTTCTTTACAGCCTAACTAGCTAATGCAATATTTTACATTATAATATGTGAATGATTGATGCTTTTCATTGTCAGTGAATATTTATGATAAAATACTGTATCTACTGATGGAAACATACATTTATCCGGCTGATTTTTTTTTTTGGGCCTGTCTTTGTTTTTTTTGCTTCCCCCACCCTATTGGTTTAAATGTTTTTTGGGACATACTTGAAACATCACAAACACACAACAAATATGCGTTTATTTGCATCTGTTTGTGACTTTCAAGTGTTCTTGGGTGCCCCCTGCTGGCTGAGCTAGGCCTCATCCACTATTTTGAGTTATTAAAACTAGACCTTTACACTGTGTGTGTGCTATTGGTGCCTTTTGTAGCCTTTTTATTGGATTATCTGACTAACAATATAGCTTTCTGTGTGCCACAGATTATGGACTCCCATGTTAAAATGCCCGATTTTACATCTCTAATAATAAGCATGCTTGCAGCCAAGTACAAAAATTTCCTGTTTTGTGACATGACGACTTCCAGAACTGGACCTCTCAACTATGTTTACATATTTGGAGCATGTTCAACACAGTTATTTATATATATTTTTTAAAAAGGAGTTCTTCTGTGGTTAATTGTACAATTAGTCTATGCTCCAGTTTTGGTAAATAATTTTTGGGCTTTTTATTGTGATAAAACAGAGGAGAAAAGACAGTAAAGCTGGGAGAAAGATATGCACTAAATGGCCTCAGGGGAGATTCAAACCCAGCCCTCTGCATTATCAGTCTGTGCACTTGTGATAACTGTGCTTGTCAACATTGCCTGGTAAGTTCGTTCCATTCCACCGGGTGCTATGAAGGTTAAACGTGAGCGCTCACATCATGTTGGACTGGTATTGGACATGATGAGGTAACTGCTAGATATCAAACAAGATTAAGTGTATTATTATTTTACATATTGATATTTTAGACATACCTACTGTTACATTTCTAAATGGACTTGCCTGGCTAAATAAAAGTAAAAACGTGCATAAGAATTTGGTTGCCACTTCTAAAACTCTGAATAAAACTTACCAAAGAATGTCCAATATTAATCTTGATTTTTTTTTTAAATGCACCACTCTGTCTGAGAGCAGTTCATGCATTAACCAGAATTAGAGCAGTGGATCCAAAAAAGGTTGTTGCAGTTTCACATCGTTAAAAGGCTGAAGGACTGACTCATAAGCCACAAGATAAAGAGACTAAACACATATCATCCTAATTGCACCGAAGTGGCTTCTTGCATGGGATGATAACTCAGACAAGTCAATACTGAATACACAAATCAATTTCTTTAAAATCATGATGGATCTTTTCAGTTTAGTACATCAGGGCCTGAATGGTGATTTATGGGACTGCAGATGCTTGGATAAGGCCTCTCAATCAGGCTGTCTTTGGTGACTCAAGGAGGTACTGGCTCATCCTGGATCAGATCCAGTCTTCATTCACTAAATGTCCACCTAGTCTTGAGAACAAATATCTCTTAATCATTTGACCACTGTGGTGTGTCCTGTGTGGTGACTGCTTAGACATTGCCAAGCCCATTTACTCAGTTTCAACAGTCCTCAGTCTTCCCTTTCAGTGAAGCATGCCGAGACAACTTGGATGCGCTTAATTTTGCTCTTGTAGTTATAATAATAGGCATTTACGTGTCTGTTATAGTGCCTCTAAAGCTGTTCAATTTATTGCTCCCTGCATGGCTTTTTTTAATTCACTGCACACACTATGGGTGGAAAGAGGGACATTTATTTCCCAGTGTTGCCACAGTAACAATTCTCTCAGCTGAGAACTTCATCCACCATCTACACGTGACAACTCAGTCCATTGTGCCCAGCACAGCTTGGTGGCAGACGCGTATGATACTTATTTTGATTCATTGCAGCAGAGTCATCCAGCCAGTAAACAGATGTCTGAACACAGTGAGGTGATGTAGGACAGATGCTCATGCATTTTCATCTTAGTCATGTACACAGAACAGAGATGAAACCTACAAGTGTTGTTTACATGCTGCTAATGTGCAGAAGATAATATATTTATAAGAAACACATGTTTTTTACAACATAATATAAATGTTGGTTAAGTTCCTTTATTTCATACAGTTTCAGTGCTTCGCTGATGCAATATTCAGATTTTATTTAACCCCTGTTTGGGGTTTATTTGTATGGGTCAGCCTGCACTGGCACTTATTAGCCTCCTTTCAACAAGAGCTAGACTTACTGCTGCAATCAGCACTGGAAATGCGCACTCACTGGCCACTTCATTAGTTACACCTTGTTAGCACTGGGTTGGACCCCTTTTGCCTTCAATTTGCTTTAATTATTTGCGGCATAGATTCAACAAGGTGCTGAGAACATTCCTCAGATAGATTTTGGTTCATAATGACATGGTAACATCATACAGTTGCTGCAGATTGGTCAGCTGCACATCCATGATGTGAGTCTCCTGTTGCACCAGTGACCCTAGATTTTTGGTAACAAGCAGTTGAACAGGTGTACCTAATAAAGGGGTTGTGAGTGTGCATTCAGCGTGGGAGACTAAAACGTAACATGTGCGATTATGTACATCTACGAACATCATCTTTGAGACTGTAATACAAGAGTGAGGGCAGAAGCCAATGTGTCAAAAACTGCAGTTCCTCCAATCGCCATTTGATGCTGGCTCCAAAAGAGCCCCAGTGAAACCAACAAGTTTACAGCCTGATACCTGAATAATGGTTTTGTTTTACATCGACAGGCTGACAACTCTTGGGAGAGTTATTTTATAACTTACCTGTTTCATATTTTTTAACCTTTAAAATTAGGGGCATGATCACTTTGACAAGTGGGCTGACAAAGGGAGATGAAGCCAGCAGCTGCCTATTAACTCCAACTGGAGGCTCGTGGCTGTGTTTGAGGTGTTCGTGCCTTTTGGAGCATTTTCCTAAAACTGTCTGACGAGTGCTGTGGTGTGCATTGTAGTACAGCCTCCCCAAGAAGTTTAAATCTAGCATTTTATAAGTCTGTTTCATAAGTAACTAACAGTTATGTGTGCGTACAACACTGGGTGATTTCATGGTGGCTCAGTCCATTTATTTATAATTTATATACAGTCTATGGTAATAAATGGTGCATGTTCAAATTGGCAATTTTTTACAATGAAGTAGTTTACCGTTTTCTTTCTGTATCTTAGCACACTACTGTTTCCTAAATAGCACTAAACACATAGCTGAGAATCGGTGAGGTCAGTGAGAATATCGTTATTTTTGATGTTATACAAGCCAAAACATTTTTAACACATACAAATCTGATTTAATGATGACGATGAAAGTCCTGGGATTATCAGAGTCATTTAGATTTATCATCAGGGATCACGACCAGTCCATCTGGTTGACCCGCTGGTAGCCTGATAGAAAAGGTCAGGCAATTAGCAGAGTTAATGGGGTTAATCCTCGAATGTCTGCACTGATTTTCAGTAGCTGCTGAGAATTTATTTTTTTCCCCAACATACTGTTAGATTGAGTCACTCTGCTAAAATGGGTAAAAGGTTAACACTAACCTGGAGTCTGAAGGTGGTTGTGTTGACCCCCCCTCCCCAACATCTATAAACTAAAGGCTACATTCAGAATATGGAGACTGCACCTATTTCACTGCTGACAAAATGTTTGTATTGAGCCTTAAAAACTACAGAGAAAAGAAACATAAAAAAAACTCCCAATGTAAGTAAGTATAAAGATATAATTTGTGGAATAATAATGTATTTCCTGCTAAATTTCAAGAGCAGCCATCTCCTAAGGCATGGCATGTAGACAGCATTTTCAGTTACAAATATACTGGGACCCTGAATTTCACAAGCATAATTTAGTGCTTATCAGCTGTTTTAGAGTTTCAGAAACTCACTTTATCTTTGAAAATGTCTTTAATTATTTAGTAATATCAAACAGAATTTTTAAGTCCAGTCCCAATTAGCTTGACTATTGTATCGGAGATATTTTTGCGCAACACGCAGGGAGAGTTTCATCTGTGGATGGAAAATTCCACCTGGTTTATTTCTGAAGTAAACCGCTGGTGTAAACAAACCTTCAATAACATTAAATGACATCACAAATTAATCCAGAGTTGTAAAAGGGGTTAGGCTCACTATAGAAAAAAGGGTGTTCACTCTGCAACGTTTGCAAAATCGATCCAAAACGCTCGCATCCCCGAGCTGTTAATAGGATAATTCCACTGATTCTACTTAGAAAAATAACACTTAACAAGTGACTTTTACAACTGATTTAATAAGTAGTTACCTAAGAGCGAATACTTGCTTTTCCTCATGGTTACAAGAAACATAGACACTGCGATATCTCTCTGCAAAGCTGGACGGATAAATACTACTTTGGGACGGAGCCATTTGGAAGCAAAACAATAAGGGAGGGAGGGGTGCCCGAGTGCCGGGCTAAGGATCCTGCACTGATCAGCGCTGCATGATGCAGAAAACAGATGAGAAAGAGGAGGAGGAGAGGAAGGAGGAGCGAAAAAAGGGACAGACTGGCTGAGGCTCGCAGCTCTCAGTCTCTTCTCTGTGCTTCGCCAAGCAGCTTCTCCGTGCTTTCCTCTCTCTCTCGCCCACATCGGCTTTAATACTCTTCTTGCCTCAGCTGACAAGAGGAAACGTAGCAGCAGAGGGACTCGCTCGCTCGCTCCAACTTCTCCCACGCCATGCTGCCCTGGAGAAGGAATAAGTTTGTTCTGGTGGAGGATGAGGCGAAGAGTAAGCCTAAGAGCCTGGGGACCGGACTGACCTACCACTCCATCCTCTCTTCTCTATTGCGCTCCTGTCCTGACTTGCTACCTGACTGCCCCTTTGACTGGGTGGGCAGCATATTCCACACCAAACGGCAAAAGGTTGAACTGAATAAAGAGGAGCCTGTTTATAATGTGCGCTACTTGGGGAGTGTGGTCACCATTACAGCAAAAGGAGACGGTTGCACCCAGGAGGCAGTGGCCAAAATCTGGGCGAGGAGCAACTATGGGGAGCAGAGTGTCAAGATGAGGTTAACAGTGGGACCACAAGGCATTCGGATGAGTGCAGACAAATCTGGGAAAAAGAAACCCATCCATCTTTATTCTCTGAACAGAATCACCTATTGCACCGCTGATCCGTGCCGGCCCAAGATCCTGGCTTGGATTTACAGGCACCAAGTCAAGAACATGGCGGTGGTGCTTCGGTGTCACGCAGTCCTGGTTAGTAAGTCGGAGAAGGCCCAGGCAATCGCCCACAGCCTCTACCAGAACGCCACCTCCGCCTTCAGCGAGTTCAAACGGCTGAAGCGTCAGAGTGATTTCCGGCACTGCCAGCAGCAGCTGCTCGGTGAGGAGGCGGTGCCCCTGATGCCTCTGAGAAGGCTGCTGAATGGGCAGTGCCACTACAGACCGCCCGCCGACAACCCCGGGAGTGCCACCCGCCTGTGCTCCATCACAGAGGAAGAAGAAGAGGAGGAGGAGAAGGATGAGAAGGAGAGCAAAGAGAAGGAAGAGGTGAAGGAATCAGACAAGGATGCAGAGGAGCAGCGGGAAAAACAGAAGGTTTTAACGACAAACACGGATCCGACTCAGTTATTATCAAAGTTGGACATTGGGGATATTGCCCGGCTGGAGCAGTGCCAAATCAACTTTGTCAGTGACAGCAACAACAACACATTTACCTTTATAACCTCTCTAGTGTGACTGTAACACAGTTTAAAGAGTGCAATTCTGCACTACAGTGACACATTCCTCTCTTTGCCCTTCACTGGTACCCCACTCAGGCTCCCTCCTGCCCCATCCATGTAATGCGAAGTGTTTACCAGAAACTTCTCCTACTTACCGGGCGGTCAAGAAAAGGCAGACTGTGTTCATACTCTGCCCTGATGCCTCAGATTTGGGTTTGACTGTAGCAGTCTGGGAAACTGCTTGTTTACAAAAGAGGGCTGGTGATGCACAGACTAACAGCAGCACAATGACGAACGAGCGGCACTGGGTGCAGAAAACACGGGAGTACAGAGACACACTGAGATCATGTGGGTCACATACTGATTGCAGCACCGATCAGGATTTATTTAGTAGTCTTCTATCTCTTATTTTTGTGAGTATATTTGAAGCCTCGCTTGTCAGCAGGGACATTTTTTTGGATTGACTTGTGATATTTTTCAGGGAGGTTCTTTGTAAATTTGTGTAACTTTTCTAATATGACAGTCTTCATTGGAATTACTCACAGACTGACCTTTCTGAACGAAAAAGAAGTTTATTACGGTTTTACTAATGATAGCAGTCGACTAATGAATAAGGCTATAATTTAGGAGGCAAGCCATCGAGGCGACATGTTTATTGCTGCCATTTGTTAAGGTCCTTATCATTTATGCATGACAAGTCAGCAGTAACCTTTTTCGTGCTGAGCTATTGTCCTTTTCTCATGACATCTTTGATCCTTTGGCTTTTAAAATGAACACTGTGATAAATGTATGACCAGGGGCAGTTCCACAACTGTTCATGCAGCACCGATTAATTTGTATAACACATTGTTTTAAATATATATTTATTGCAGTGACATCTGATTTGCCAAAACAAACTGTTTGCCATTGCTCTGCCCGTCTTACTTTTGCTAATGTAGCTTTTCCATGAGCCCTTGCAAAAACGGAGATGGACCCTCATAATTGAACACAACTGTTTGAAATATGACTGTAGCTGATTTCCTGTCAGTAATATCTGTCCCAAGATGCATTGTGATTACTATGAGATGAAGCTATTTATTTTCCAAATATGATGAATAAAAATTACCCTCGCTTGGGTTTCCTTCTTGAATCTCACGAGGACTTATTTCAAGATTGTATCAAAGACATTATTCAAATGAGTGCAACAGCTCTGCATTCCACCAGTGTACATTTGCATGTGTGTGATGTGAAAATGTCTAACCTACACGTCAAACACAGCACAACAGCCTATTTACAGCAGCCTAATCTGCATCCTCAGCTTTCAAACAGCATAAAGCATGATAGATTTTTGCCGCAAAAAAAAAAAGACACTAAATGCCGACTTTCAACCGTCAGTTCAGTTTCATTAGATTTTAATGTGGTTTGACAAATTTCTGCAGGCCTTGCATTGGCTTTCCATCGCTTAACCCTGAAGGGAGCAATTAATCAGCGGATTGAATTCTTCAGGAAATGAACATAAAGCACCTGCCCCGACAGGACGGCTGTCGGGCTCTGACAGTACCGAGTGATCCAAAACGAAGACCAGGAAGTCGACTTATCCATCAAGCATTTTGTTTGCTAACATCAGCCATTTTAATGAAGTGCTCAACCTTGTACACTGATGTTATCAGTAATAAATGTATTAATGCTGAAATGCTACTAACAATAAAAGAATTCATGAATTCACGTCAGGCATCGAACATCAAAAGCTGCTCGAGTCCACATTTCTCATTAGGGATTCTGCTTTTGAAGAGGAATTGGTTCGGCTTTATTGCTGCATGAGAAAGCAAAACCATTTCGGGTTGGTTTGAATCACCGAGACAGATCGTTCTGAAGGGAAACCTTCAGCTGGAACATTTGAGATCAATAATTTTCTTTTCTTGAAATGAACTATCTCGGAAATAGAAGATGATCTAATGTGAGGAGATGGATGATAAAGGATTCATTTGTCCTTGCAACAACAAATCCATTCATAGCAGAGATTACTGAATACTTTCAATAATATATTTTTATGCATTGTAATCTTCAGACACACAAAACACAATGCAATAAAGTCGCATTGACATGCTGCTGCTATTTTAACATGGTGTGATTAAGCAGAGGAACCACTGTGCTTTTATGCAAACATAACTCTTGTCAGGCAAACATAAGAGAGGGAGCAGATGGCAGCAGCAAGGTGCATGCTGAGCTTTATCACAGTCATCTTCCAGAATAACAAGGGCTCAAGACCATATCTGGAGCTTGTTACGTTTTGTCACATCATCAGCCGCAGGAGATGCTTTTTAAAAACATAAAATCTAATCAAACCCAGCAGACCTGGGCCTGTCAAGTATTACATATAACCACGCCGTGCCATTTTACAGCGGGGTGCCTTTGGAGATCCAAATAGCTGCTTCCGCCTGCACACATCTGTTCTTAGTCTTTCTCATCCCTCATGCAGTGTCTGTGAGGCAAACACAGCAGGATGAGTGACAGTACCATGGGCCTGCATGTCTCCACCATGAGGGGGAGGAACAGAGGAACAAAATAATGTGTCCCGGAGTAGCTGGCAGCAGGCAGCGGTCGATTTTGTTCAAGGGAGGATTGTACAAAAGGAAGAAAAAAAAAAAAACTTCTGCAAGAGCATGACAGAGAAGAAGACAGTCCATGCAGCCCAAGGAAGAACACTGAATCACAGACTTTGGCCAGCACAGGGAAATATGAACAATAATGAAAGTTTGTGAAATATAGCTGCAGAACAGCAATGAGTGGGGCCAAGCAGTTCAGCAGGACACAGTCGCTATGGCAACTTGATCGGATCATGTTTAAAGCTAGCTGTAAAGCGCTGACAGGAAAACCATAGACTGTAGCCGACATGAGGTCACCCAGTCATTTCTGGTCTCTGCATTTTGAAGCCCCAGTGTTTGCAGTTTTTGGAGGCAGAGGTGACTATATTTTTGAAGAGAAGGTGGAGTCATCGGCTTAGTTAGCGAGCAGCATCCATAAGCTGTACACACAGACACACCTATCGACATTAGATCAGCGCAAACTTCCTGGATGGGATGCACCACATCACACTCTAAAGACACCATAATCACGGTTGAGAGGACCAGCTCAGTGACTCAAATTTGATTAGCTACAGCCTAGCAGGTTCCTGAGTGAGTGCACCTGCCAATCAAACCAAACACACCTTAAGCCATAAGAAAATTCAAACGGTTGTTATGAAGGGGGAACCATTCATTGTGCCAGGCTGTAAACCTGCTGTAAACCTTTTTTGAATGATGTAATGATTGGACTTTTGAAAAGGGCAATTAACTCACTTTTGGAGTCAGTCTTAAGTGGCCACTTGAGGAACTGCAATTCTTGGCATTTACTTCATTTTTCAGGTTGCTACTAGGATTGGTGCTAATTTGTAGTAGTCTTTAGTACCTAGCCCCATCCATCCAGTTCCACAGAAATGCACCTTTAAAAGTTATCATCTGTATCGCAGTTATCTGCTAATGCCATCAAATTTCCTT
Source organism: Pterophyllum scalare (assembly GCA_024447675.2). NCBI lineage: Eukaryota > Metazoa > Chordata > Actinopteri > Cichliformes > Cichlidae > Pterophyllum > Pterophyllum scalare. Next base: position 58,070 of record JAMQGT020004566.1, read on the forward strand.
TGACCTTTCTAACAGCTGTAACTTTTGGAGAACTGTTACATTAAGTTGTTTGATAACATTACTTGCAGCTATTTTATTAGAATGAGTATACTGTATATGATTGTAGGTAGCATGAATCCAACTTTAATAAATTATAAATCATTTCTGCCTGAATTATGTCATAGTTTCATTGGTAATGGTGGTAAAGGCTCTTTCTGAGATCCCAAACTACTTCACCTTGTCATCAAATATGTCTCTTGTTATTGTTTTGATTGAGAAAACCCGAGCGGCAATCTTTCTTCTGGTAAAATCAAAAAATACCATTTTTTAAAAAATACATTTGACAATGATGTCCTTTCCAAGCAGATTTTCTTACTGGATTCATTACTGCTCTCTGAGATTTGTGAGTGGGAACAACCACGGGTACTTTTTCGCTTGGCGAAAACCTCAGCTGTGGTCGGTGTTTGTTTTCCCTCCAGCAGGTCAATAGGATGGCAATGACACCTTTCCACACTCAAAACAAACATCAGCAAGTGACAAGTGAAGTGCTATCAAATAGTAAAAAGTGTAATTTCTTTTCCCATTTAATTGCAGTGCACACTTGCTTCCCAGAGCTACCCTGTGGGACCTGTGGATGTATTAAACAGAGCAGCATTGCCTGCCTCATGAGCCAAAAATGTTTTCCAGTTGCTGGATTTGCTCCCATGGTTTCCAGCTCACTGCACATGTGCTTTAGTGTTTCCTAAATGTAAAACAAGTTTTTACATTCAGGTACCGGGGAGGTGTTACAAAAATGTAACTCTATGGATTAAAGATTCATAGTAAAAACAGTTGAGAGATGGACCAAAACCAGTGGGAAAAATGCTTTTCTTGTGACCACGGGGACACACTGGCAGCAATATTGGGTGGTGGCACTGATTTCAATACATCTGCTATAAAACTAGATGAGACATTCATGCAGTGAAAAGTAACACAACATTCTTATTTCCTCGTATTTTATGTCCTACAGTTGCTAATTTGCTTGATCATGAACATAGTGATGCTCCTGATGAAACAACCAGTGCTTTTCGTCTTGAGAGGAAATCTCCAGGTCATGCCTTATTCTCTGCTGCTCTCATTCTGCAGTTGCAGAAGAGTTTACGTTCAAATGATCACAACTAACAAGCATCGTTTTCCCTCTCATGCATATCTTATAACACCTTCTGAGAAAATAGTTGCATATCTAGCAATTTTCAGATGAAATGTGCTGCGTTTTTGCTGCTCAGCTTCACTGTCAATATCACACTGAGGCTCTCAAACAACAAAAACCGCACTGCAAGATGCACATTCAGTTGTTTTTTTTTTAGCTGAACTGCAATGCTTTCCATTGAATATTACATGATACAACTTCCCCACAAGGTCTTAAAGTGAATGATCAAATAATCTCTTGAAACCACGAACTGTTGTTGTTGAGTGTAAGCTGTCTCCTGGGAAAGCAATACCAAAACACAAAAAACCTTGAGTGTCAGTGAGCACAACTGTGCAGCTAATTAATTTTAGGCCGTGTAACACATATGGTTTTATCCCACAAAAATATAATCTATAATAATAGCTCTATTGTCTTTAATGTCTGAAATTGGGTGCAATCCAATTTAATTGTAAGGGTATATAAATATATAAACAAGTCTCTAAAAAAAAAAAAAAGGAAAGTAAACACACATCATACCACACATGCAAGACATTTCACATTCAACAATTAAAAAAACTGTGATTAATTGGCTGTGAAAACTACAGTCTTGGGCAGCAGGGCGGTTAGCGCTGTTGCCTCATCCACCATCTGGCTGGGGCCTCCATGTGTGTTTGTGTGTCTTCTCTCCAGTTACTCTGGCTTCTTCCCACAGTCCAAAGACATGCAGAAGGGTTATTTGCCTCTCTGTGTCACCCCTGTGACAGACTGACGACCTGTCCATGGTGTACCCTGCCTCTCATCCTCGCAGCTAGGATAGGCTCCAGCACGTCCTGTGACCCTGAACTGGATATGTGTAAAAAAAAAATGGATGGATGGATGGACTAAACTAAGTGTTTCACTGCTCCTGCCTGTGCCTTTATTGAAAATGAGTCACATAAAATATCCCTGAGTCTTCTCAACACTGTTCCACTATTAAACTCATTAACATGACACTTGGCAAAATTGGAAAAATGACTCTTTAAAGATTGCGTTTAATAATGGTACACAAAAGAGACACAACACTGGGGAGTTTAATAAACCTGTCACACACCACCTGATGTTTTTATACTGCACAATGGGAGAAATGCAGGAGGGTTGCACAAATTACTCGTGCACTGACGTCACAGGAGAGCCATTACACGGGCTAATTATGAAATCAATAACCCAGGGGCGCAGGTTTGTGTTTCTAAAGTGTTCTTTTATGGGACCCAATTTGAGGCCGTGCTGCTCGCGTCCTTGCAGGGTCTGCAATTGTGTTGTGGTTGTGCTTGTGCGTCTGCTGCTTCACTGATTGCAATAGTGAGATCGAGTTACATGCTGCGTCAGTCATGTCTGACGCACGTGATACGCACTGTTGGAACTACATCGTGACATCAGCAGTGCTCACAGAAAAACACAGATTTGAATATAAAGCGTGAAACGATTTTGTTATGAGCATACGTGATTTTGAAGGTATTCGTTCATATTCTGAGCTCCACTAATCCACTTCACAAGACAGGTGAAAATATCAATACCTCTGGACCGATTTAGCAGCAGGGAATTCAGGCACAAGTCTTTGAAAAGTTGCTTCAGAAAAGAAAAACAGACAGGCAGATGAATTGATAAGCATGTTTTCATTTATTTCTGGACTCTGTGTTGCAGAACACACAATTCTCATTCCCAAATGTAACTAGGTTTTATGGTTTGGTGCATTTTAGTAAGAAGATAAAAGAAGAAGACTAAATAATATTTGCCACTTATTTCTAAAAAGGATTTCAAACAGCCCTCTAACAATCTAATTTTTTAACACCAGAAGGGACAGAACAGACGTCTCATATTAAACTAAAATGCATGCAGTTTTGTGATGACTATGTTGTCAATACTGGGCCACGTGTATGCAGCGTAACATTTTAGTTACACAAGTGGATCCCTCCATTCATAAAAGATGGCTGTAGCTTCCTGGTTTGTAGAATTGCCTTAAACTGCCTTTCTTATGCCCAACAGAGAGTCTGCAAAAATAAGTTCGATTTTTAGGCAGTCTATTAGAAAATGTCCCTGATCTGTCAGTAAATCTTTTCATGATGAATTTATGATCTCTATCTCTAGTTTCAGGTCTTCCTTAATACAACTTGGTGTTTGTTTGTAAATTATTGTCACATTTAGGGTCATAAAGGAGGAGATACAGAGCATGCTTTAGGGTGTGCCTGCTATACCTTGTAATTGACAAGTTCCCATACTCCCTCTCTCGAAGTTTAAAAGTTCAAAAGAATATGCTGTGATAAAATCCTTTGCTCTCTGAATTCAGACCCTTTGCATGTCTGACATATGCTTTGTACTCCCTGTCATGCAGGGGAAAAAGCTGCGTGACACAAACGTAGAGCTTCTGTTTGCCTCTTTGTTTTAGTTCCTACAAACACAGAATCGGGTATTTGTAAAATTTCTGTCATCTGCAATCAAAAGGATAAAAGGAAGTTGTTCTTCCCTGCTGTCACCGAGGGTTTGCTCATAGGAGATTGTTGGATTTGCTCTCTAATCCTTATAGCACAAAGTGCCTTGAGACGACTACTGTGAACTGCACTCACAATACACTATACTACAATATATACCTGCTGGCACTTGATTAAGTACACCTATTCAATTGCTTGTTAATGCAAATATCTAATCAGCCAGCCACATGTCAGCAACTCAGTGGATTTAGACATTTTGGCATGGTCAAGATAACCCGTTGAACTTCAAACTAAGCATCAGAATGGGGAGGAAAGGTGATTTAGGTCATTTCGAATGTGGTGTGGTTCTTGGTGCCATACAAGCTGGGCTGAGTATTTCAGAAACTGCTAATCTACTGAGATTTTCCCACACAACCATCTCTAGGGTTTACAGAGAATGGTCTGAAAAGTGAGTGGCAGGCTGGTGGTGTTGGGCCACTTTGTGCCAACTGGGCATCATGTAAACACCACAGGTTCCCTGAGTGTTGTTACTGACCATGTCCATCCATTTATGACCACAGTGTACCAATCTTCCGATGGCTGCTTCCAGCAAGATAAAATGGCACAAAACTCAAATCATCTCACACTGCTTTCTTGAACATTATGCTTGTAAGTCTTGCCTTACTGAAATGGCCTATTTGGTCACCACAAGCACCGTAACAGACGGGCATCATTATCTAACTCTGGGCAAAAGTTTTCCTGTTTTCTGTCTTTATGCTGAACTAACTGGCTGCTGGCAGCATAGCTCCTAAAAGTATTTCTTTACAAAACATGTTGCTGAGAGACGGCTGTCAAACAAATCAAGTCTGCTGCTCCATTTACGTTTCCTACCTCGGATTATTAACATCGACTGGGATCCAGCAACGATCATGTAAACTTTCGAGATGTCTTCTTTGACTTTCTTTTAAGCCACCACTGCAGAGGTATAATATTCCAGTCATGCCATTTGTTCCCCTTCTAAAGGCATTGTATATTTAGCTCTTGCAAAACACTAGGGGGCAACAGGAAAGTAATGCACTGCAATTATCATCAAACTCACCGTTGTTTGCAGGAAGAGCGGAGGTGTACTTGTCATTATACCTGTGGGTCTCCAAGTTCAGTCTGATGCAGCATTTTTAGCTCTTTGATGTCTCAGTGAAAGGCATGACTAATGTAATGACCCAGCAGAAGTGGAGAAAGTTTTATGAAAAAGAAAGAAATGAGGGTCCATCAGAAGGAAGAAAACATCCCCATTTACCCCTGAAGCATTTTGGTGGACGGTGAAGAGGCAATCAGTCCAACATCCGTTTGTTTCCCAGTTTTCTATTACCTAGGGAATGGAGAAACAAGGCACCAGAGAGCAATCACTTAGGCACACATGCACACGCACAAAGTCAGACACACACAAACAGTCATGAAAGAAACTGGGCCAAGGCACGAACAAATGCACATGGAAGGCTGAGGGCATTTCATTTAAGTAGACAGTGTTTGAGGATAAGATAAGGCTTCTTTTTTGTCTATTTGATGATCTACAGAGAGTGGCAGGTGGATCAAAGGGGCAGTGGAGTGGGTGGATTTGGCCGGCATGTGAGTAGGTTGGCACATGACACAGGAGCCAGTTTATGGATACCAGCCAGCCATGGCCACAGTACCTGAATAAACAAGGATGCACAAAAACAAACAGACCGGACCTCTGCAGCCTATTAGAGAGGACACGCTGGGGTACAGATTTATTTTCAGCATCACTTTATGCACGATCTAATTTCAGCATCAGTTACTGTGGGATGATTTTTATTCATTCAACCCATCAAAGAAAAAACAGCACAAACAGTATATGATAAAACAGGTGCAGACTCTTTATCTTTAGAGTATAGGCCTAACAAAGTTTACTGATGCATTTCAATGGACAATGTTGCTCAGAATATAAGAATCGTAGCAATGCATAAATTAAATTAGCAGCACACTTGACAGTAATATGTAAAAATGTCCCTTAATTAGAGCATACTGGTTGCTGGATGTAATTGATGAAATGAAACCACATTTAATTGTATTTTCAAGTGGTCAGTTTAGGGTGACTGTGACATTTTTAATCCACTGTGTCAAAAAGCGCACTGTAAGGCCTTCAACCCAATGAGATCTAATTGTTAAGCTAACAATGAAACAGAAACTGCCTTAACTGGATCTTTACATAACTATTTATTATTAAAGACAGGCATGACTGCACCTTTTCACTCTTTTCATTGTTGTTGGTGACATGTAGTTCAGTTGGCATCAGGGTGCTTGTCTCTTCTGTTTCTTGTAAAATAAATATTGGATGAGCCTTTGAAAGTAATGTATGCAAAAGGCCAGATTGGGTCAGACGTAATATGCAGTGACTTCTTCCCATGCATCCTTCGTGTTTGTCATTCCATAGACCAGGAGTCTGGAACATTTACCATCCAGAGAGACATTTTGAACAAAAAGAAATCCATATGGAGCCACAAAGCATATTTAACCCTTGTAATAAAGGTGACACAGCCCGTTAAGCATAAATTAGCCTATCAACACTAACTTACCACCAGGCTCACTGAAGCTATCTCTGTCTTCAGAGCTGCTGTGGGGGAATAAATGGAGCTATAAAGGCTATTTCTCTTTTACAGCCACTTCCATGGCTTGAGCAAAGAGGCTTGATTGAGGGAGTAATCAAAACATTTAATGAAAAAAAAAAAGCCAAATCAGAAATACACAATCTAATTGAGGGGGTTTTCAGTAGTGGATACATGTGAAAAAATATTGTTGACTAACATATTTTCACACACAGGTGGAAATATTTCAAATCTTCTGCCACTTATTACTCTGTAGTGGGCCATTAATGATTATTTGGTACTTTAACTTTGAATTGTTATTACAATAACACCATGTTTGTTGCATATATGAAATTATGGCACCAAAAGAAAAAAGACTGAACAATTTTGAAGTGAAGTGAAGATACCGATTTTCATTTCCATATACATATCATCTATTTTATTTATTTTTTGGGCAAACCCACAGGGAAGCACTGGGGATGGGGATAAAGCCGGGATTCGCAGGATAAGGATCCAAATGCAGATTAATTTGAACAGAAAACAGACCTTTTTTTTGGCAGGTGGTAAGTCCATACAAAAAGCCAACTGGTGACCAAAAACAAGCAGGGAGCAGACAAGAGCAGCTACAAGACACTGTGACAAAGGACACACTAAGGGGTAATCAAGGGAATAGGAAACAATTAAGACAACAGGACAGGTGAAGTCAAAGTAGACATAAGACATATATATATATATATATATATATATACTTGATCTTCACAATAGCCTGACACACACCACAGTAAAGGTCAAAGATGAAACACATCGTATTGAAACAGAACTAGAGACTCACTGCCTGAAGATTGTTTTAAGCACACTGCTGCTTGCTATTGATTTTTTGGGGGGGTTGTTTTGTTTTTTTAGGATGCAGTGGGCTAGGTGGAGAGGTCTGTGGGCTGGTTGCAGCCCTCGGGAAGTATTTTGTCTGTGTGTGTTATATAGCAAAAGTTAGATGCCTGATCTACCTCAGCTGGCTCCTTCTGATGTGGAGGAGTAGCAACTCTACTCTGACCCTCCCCCCTCCTGAATGACTGAACTCCTCACCCTTTTGGAGGAAGACCATTCATGGTGCCCGTCAGCTTCGCCTTGACTTTCAGCTCTCTCTTGATTAGAATCACATTTATCTTGTGAGAATCAAGTGCTTCACATGGTAAACAAAAATATGACCCACAGGGGAAACACAAAGAAATATACAAAATTTGCACTGATCCATCTGATGCTTGGATATTTCACAGGCTGAAACATGTGACTTCTGATGGCACAAAAGGTCAGGAGTTCACAGTAATTCACCTGTACTGATGATTTTCAATGTGCAAAAATTCAATCTAATAACTGTTATAGATACTTAGGCCGATATTTCCAAGCCTAAAGGCACAATGCTGCTGTCATGACTTTCTGTAGAAGTTAAATAAGGCTAAGCCTCTGGGCAGTTTTGAACTCTTTGGATACTTTTTGCAAATCCATGCACCCTCTTTTAGAGCTAAAAATTAAATTAAATCCTAGAAATGAATAGATCTTTAATAACACATACTCAAGAGTATTTAAGTATTTTCTCAAGAAATTTTCATGAGTCTAATGACTCCCTAACCAGAGGGTTCATTTGGATGACCCCAGTTGGCATTTTAACATGCATGACAAATCCTCTTGCTGTCTAAGACGGCGCCATTATAAAACCTGCCACTCTCTACGGGGTGCAGCTAGACAGTATGGGATGGAATGTAACCTTGAAGCTTAAGGTAAGGAGACAGAATCAGATCTAGAGAGATATTTATGGGGCGGCAAGAGGAATTTGGCAGGGAGACTTTATGGGGTGTCCAGAACTAAAGAGACCTTCAGCTTGAAAATATGGTGAAAGCACAAACTCTCAAACAATGAGCTTTGAAGGCGCTGTCACTGCGTTTGCTGACGATGCGCCTTTTGTTTCGATCTCTGGAACAAATAACTTTAGTGGTTTTTAATCTGGGTGTTTTGCTTTTGTCCGCAGAATGAGCAGTTTGAGAGATTGCGGTAGCTGCAGGCGATATGAAAACTCTTTGTGTTTGGGTTTAGTTGGGTTGTAATCCATCCCTGACACAATCAAACATGAGTTACTATTGCTAAACATAACACACTTCAGCAAAACAATCCTGCCATTACCCATATACCAGTGGAAGCTGGCTTCCTGCCTGTAGTAGGAAAAAAAAAGTCATCAGCAGCTGCAACAGAAAACTGCGGGGGCTGAGAGAAAACGGAGGGAAGTGAAGGGGCGGCTAACAGCAGCTGGGTGTAATTGGTTCTTTACCAATCCTGTATCCTCCTGGGGCTCCTGGTATCATACAGTGGCACAGCTTACTGTAAGGGCAAACAATTAATTTTTTTTGCCTTCTCATCTATTTCACACTTCTGTCCTATCTTTACAACTTCTTGCTTAGAGTGTGTTAATTAGCTTTACAGAGTTTGCATTGCTTTATCGAGTGCTTATTAGGTCATGTGCGTCATACTCATTGACAATGTTGTGTCATTCCTCAATAAAAGTAATGTATTACATATTACTCAGTTTCTAGCTTGTGCTCTTTTTATTTGTTTTTCCTTGTAGATGCTTGCAAAGCATTGATGTGCATGGATAGCAGCGGATAGTTGTTTCTGGCTTGGGCTCCGTTTGCACTGCGGGCGATAAAAGTAATATTAATATCTCCACTCCTTTTTTGGGAGTGTGTCCTTTGCTGACATAGAAAGCATTAACCTGGTATAATTTTCAATAGAAGAGAAGACCTGCACAAGTATGGAGAGAGCATGGAAACTCCACGCAGTAGTGCCATGCCTGCTGTGAGGCAAAGGGACTAACCACAGGGCCGCAGTGCTGCCATTTTTCATCTTCTCTACACACACATCAGCGGATTGTAGTGCTTTTATAATAAAAGAAAACATTTGCAGAAAAAAATTAAATTAACATTTTCTTTTCCTTAATGCCTAACAGAAAAATGTAAATGTTACTTTGTAATGTTTCACACCCAACAGTGCTCATTGACTGTTTGTAAGACATTAAAGTATTCATAAAAACCTTTTAATCGAGCCTTAAAATGGACTCCACTAGTCTTGCAATTTTTCTGATTATTATAATTTCTACATTTTTGAATAGTAAATGCTTATTTCTTTACCATCTGTCTTTGAAAGTATGTAAATACACAAACACCTCCTGCATGAGAGGCACAGAGCTCTATAAAAGCGTATTATCTAGCACTTCAGCATGCATCTTACATTTTTTTTTTTTAGCTGGAATTTCAAAGGAGACACCCTAAATTACCTCAGTACATTTGCCTCTGAAGGAGTACATCTTCGCGACAGATGGATTAAATATATAACATCACGAAGGTTTATGTCAGGCCAAAGGCTTTACAGTATCGGTTTTAATTTTAGCGTCAGTGCATCACGCATATCTGATTGAATGTTCATCTATAAATTCACCACATCTGCATGCAGCCTCTCCCACAGCTCATATTCATTGGTTTTCTTTTCCATTGAAGTGACTGTCCTTGTATCCATTTTGTCCATTTTTGTTATCTCACCACCACGACATCACACGGCAACGCTGCTCTGAAAATGTTGACAAGAGCTGGAGGGGAATACTGATGTAGTCTCCAAAAGCAACACACACACACACACACACACACACACACACACACACAAATTCTAATTAATGTATAAAACTCATCAACTCCTGTGTCTGCATTAGGGGAACAGACAGCGATCGCCACAGATCACTCAAAAAATGAATATCCCGGAATATCCTCCAGCCTGTGCTTGATTTCTTTCATCAAGAGCCTTCATTACCTTTCCCAGGTGCAACATATTCTGGCTGTTGGCTTGATTTGACTTAAAGTTAAACGGAAACTCACCAGATTTTCTTTTCTTTTCTGACATACATGCTGTATATTCGTGTTTAGCACAGCAGTCTCTTTTTTTAGTTGTCTGTTGTGATCGTATCAAACGACAACCACAGATGTGACTAAGCAAAGGCTAATTGGTTTCCTAACTTGATGACTGCATTTATGGCAGCTGCAAATTAAAAATGAATAACACTTCCACAAAAGTGTTGCACATCTGAAAAGATGCAGGTTTATTTTGCACCAACAAAGGAATTCCCAGAGAGCTATTAGCTGAAAACTTGGCATATCAAATCATGGTGTACGGAGTATTCATATAAATCTGAGAAAACTGGACAAGTGGAGGACAAAAGAAGAAGCAGCCGGCATAAAAAAACAAACAAAAAAAAACTCTTCGCAGCAGATGACTAGTATCTGAAAGTCATGTGCTTAAGAAATAGGGAAAAATCCAGCAAAGGCCTGACACAGGACCTGAGAGATGCATCTGGCCTCTCAGTTGATCTTCTGTTCACCAAAGCCTCATCAGAAATGGTCTCATTGAAAGGCTGGCTGTCAAGAAGCCACTTTTTAGCAAGGGAAACAGGGAGGACATGCAGACATATGCCAAATTACACAAGAACTGGATTGAAAATCAGTGGCAACAGGTCTTATTGAGTGATGAATCCGAATTTAAAATTTTTGGGTCAAATCGTCATCAATATGAACAGAGGGGGTCAGCGGAGACGCACAACAGTTAGTGTCTACAGCCATCTGTAAAACATGGTGGAGGCTCTGCCTTTCAGACAGCAGTGCTGGCGTTCTTGTCAAAACTGTTGGAAATATGAATGCAAAGCATACCATGCAGTACCATCTGGTCTGATTGGATTCATTTTTCATTTTGACAGTGATCCCAAACACACTGCCAGTGCAATAAAAGCATACCTGAATAGAAAAACGGACAATGTAACACTGTCAGTCATGGATTGGCCTCCCCAGAGCCCAGACCTCAACACTGTTCACGCAGTGTGGGATCATCCTGACAGAGAACAGAGCAAAAGGCATCTGGTATCTGGCACCAAGCAACAGATCCCTTAAAAGAAAATGTGATTCATGATCAAGCCACCTACTTCCATTGCTCTGTGGTCCAGTGCTGATGGTCATGTGCTCATTGTTGATGCATTTGGCAGGTAACAGGGATCAGCGTGGGCACCCTGACTGCTCTGCAGTGATTCGGCCCCATAGGGATCACAAACACAGTCAAGAAGTCCAGCTAGTAAAGGTGAGGCTGAGCAGGTGAATGTATCAGTACACCTATGAATCAATATGGCCATACAACTAATTTTAAACCCTGAAATAATCAAAGGGGATGAGTTCTAAAAAAAAAAAATCATCAGGAGCTATCAGCTGGGAGTCTGTGGGGATTAAATCACTTTGGAGCTAGCCTCAAGTGGCCATCAGAAGAACTGCACTTGTTGCCACTTGTTATAGTCATCAAACTTTGTATGGAAGAAACATACTTAGAGATGAAAAACCAAAGCTCTGATCCTGATGGTTCCTGACAGGTATTGATCATTTTGTGAGAAGACCGCCTCTCCTCAGGTGAGCCTCAACATTTCAAAATTACCCCAGAAAATAAGTTTAATCTCCTTCAAAAGTAGGCTGCATCAACGTAACAACTTGTTACGCCAGCTGTAAGGTTTCCCTTGGGAATGTTAAATGAGGGGGATGAATGAGTCTTCTTCATAGCTCAGAGCTGCAGTTCACACTTCAAACACAGCCAGGGGTAAAATTAATATCTTCACCCTCATAAATGGAAACTAGATGTGTCACTTTTATCAGCTTTAGAGACATAAGACAAATGAGTTGGACGGGCTCTGAGATACTCAGTTGGTACATATTTGGAAAGCTGTGGTGTTTAATAGGCTGCTTCACAGGTCAGGAAACAGTCAGTGCTGGTGTAAAGTATGTGTGAGACAGAAAATTCAGAATGAAGATGATTGATGAGAGTGATAGAAAGGCAGAAATAGTAAAAGATGCTGATTATTCATTTA